>VZTO01017842.1:71235-161199 GCA_013400615.1 Syrrhaptes paradoxus
GGGGATTGGACTGGATGATCTTTCGAGGTCCCTTCCAATCCCTAACATTCTGTGATTCTGTGATTCTGTGACAGCCCAGGGGTGGCTTGCTCCCTGAATCAATACATTTCAACAGCTCTCACTTATGCTGAAGCCAATGAGTGCACGTCAGGGAAGAAAAATGGATGTGGGCTTCTATTCTATTCCTTTCCCAGATTTTACGTCCAAGGGCACCCGAAGGAATTTGGAGATTTTAAAATTTTCTGTTGCATTTTAGTTAGTTATTTCAGGTGACTTCATGCATTTCTACGTGAGGGTAGGAAGGCTTTGCAGAGGGATCTGGACAGGCTGGATCGATAGGCTGAGGCCAGTTGTCTGAGGTTCAACAAGGGTGGGTGTCAGGTCCTGTCCTTTGGTCACAACAACCCCCTGCAATGCTACAGGCTTGAAGAAGAGTATCTGGAAAGCTGCCTGGCAGAAAACACCTGGGGGTGTTGGTCCAGGTGAGCCAGCAGTGTGCCCAGGTTGCCAAGAAGGCCAACGGCATCCTGGCCTGCATCAGCAATGGTGTGGCCAGCAGGACTGGGGCAGGGATTGTGTCCCTGGACTGGGCACTGGTGAGGCCGCACCTTGAATCCTGGGGTCAGTTTTGGGCCCCTCACCACAANAAAGGGCTGTCAAGCATTGGGACAGGCTGCCCAAGGAAGCAGTTGACTTACCATCCCTGGAGGTACTTAAAATACATGTAGACATGGTGCTTAGGGACATTGGTGATGGTCCTGGCAGTGCTACGTTAACAGTTGGACTTGATGATCCTTGAGGTCTTTTCCAACCCAAATAATTCTATGATTCTATGATCTAAGTTGATAAGCACATTACAGGAGATGTCAGTGGAAGCAGGACTGGTCTGCAAACGCGTACACAGTGAGAGACATTTGTTAAAGTGATTTATCTGCCAACAGTGTGCTTGGGTATTTGTGTGTGTCTGTGTCCTCTCTCTTTTTTTGTGTGTGAATGAGTGATAAAAGAGAAGACAGAAATAGAAAGAAGGTGAACTCGTTTTTACAGTCTCTGTAAACCCACTTCAGTGACCATGTAAGAGCTTAATTCCTTGGACCCCACTTTTCTCTCCCCTTAGGTTGTGTAAGGGTTACTCAAGCGCTCCAGAGTGCATGCTCAGATACAGGACAGAAAAATGAGCCTACAGTATGTATATACATGTGCACTTATCTTGGCATTCAGTAATGCAGGTTTTTTTTCTGGATCATACAACAAAAATGCAGAAACTGCCTTATCTAGAAACATGTACAAACCAGTGTCAGCATGAAGAGTAGGTGGGAACCTTGTTTTGGAGGCCCTGTGGGGAATATTGCCAAAGGAATTGCACTTTAAAAAAAAAAAAGAAAAGACACATGCAAACAAATAGTCTCAGCATAGTCTCAGCATCTTAAATACTTCCCCACCCCTTGGAAATGTTGAGGATCTCTGAGTCTTTTCTGGGACTCCCACAACCAATAAGATGGAAACTTCCTTAAGCGTTTCATCTAATGTCATCCAAATAGGTATATGGAGATTTTTGAAACTGTAGAAGTAAAACAGGAATAATTATCCCAGGAAAAACTTTCCAGAATTTTTCCCCAACAATTGGTTCCTAGGAAGACTTCCCATAAGTTGAAGGCAATTAGAGAGATTACTCTTGCACACTTAAGATTTGATCTGGCTTAAAAAGGCAATCACACCTAGTGTTTTTTCTTCCCAGGTTCTCGTACATGCACTTATTGCAGTAGGCAATGTACTTTCAGCTGCTTCTGCATTGCTCCTGCATTCATCTTTTGGGCTGATATTCCCCACATATCCTCTGACAAGGGCAAAGGTCTTAAAATTTGGGTGAGGGTTGCAACAGTAATTGGAAACATTGGAATTATGTAACCATTAAAACCAAACTTTCAGATAATTGTCACGTTTAAACATCTAAAACCAGTTTTTAAAGCCTCCATTTTGACAATGGCCTAAGCCAAGCGGGACATTTGTAGCGCGCATTGGAAGATTTAATGAGGTTGTAGAGGGTTTGAAGCTCATCCTCTGCCCAAGAGCAGCAGATGCGTTCCTCCTCGTTATTCAACAACACGTGGGAGAGATAGGCATACATAAAGCTTTATGTGAAAGTGCAATGATTTGCTCATTCATGTAAGCACACATATGGCAACACCCTGGGTACCTGGAAGATGTTGCGTTCGGTGGTATCAGAAACAGGTACTTAATAATAAAGCCAGGGGACCTGCATAAGGGGATTTGACTTGCTGGAATCTCACATTACACACTTTGACTTGGTGCTGGTTGCTGCCTTAAACTGTGAGCCTAGTTTGGTTTCAGAACCACCTCTGGGCAAAGGTAAGTGCATAGCTCCTATGTAGCTGCTGCAAATTCACATGCATGGGAGTAAGAAAATAATATGTTTCCATAAATACATGCTCATGAATGCACCTCTCCTTTATTTAGGTATGGAATCAAAATCTTCTATCCTCTTCTTTTTTTATATTGGTCTTTTTTTTTTTTTTTTACACATTGGTGGAGAACCTTTTTTTAAACAAGAAGGATCACAAGTTGTGTTGACTGGGTGTGACAGCAGGGACAACAGGACAGCAGCAAGCCTCACACATTCGTTGCTGTGCAGGTGATTTGCAGTTCACTACACCTTTTGTCACAAAAGTCTACATTTTAAGTCTTACAAAACACTTTTTCACTTTAAGGTACCCAACTGAGAGAAAGATTCGGCTGCAAGAAACCTGAGTAAGCCTCAATCCAGATAAAACAGCAAGAGTCCCTATGACCTTTGAAAAAAATATCAAAGTTGCTGAGGTGTGTTCTGGGACATGGTGGCAGATGGCATCATCACCTGGGTCACTGAATTCAGTCCTTCACAGCCACGAGCAAGCTCAATCTCATAGTGCTCTGGGATCCAGAAGCATTTCCTAGATCCCCAGTCTGGGAACAAGATATCATCTCCCTCTGGTGATGCCTGCTTCCAGGGGAAAAGAAATCTCAGGGCAGCAGGAGCACAGGCTCCCCAGCACAACAACTGGGCAGCTGGCAGCCCTGGGCGCCCAATGCTCTGCCCGCCTGCCCTTCCAGCACAGACCCCTTCCACCACCCTGCTGCCACCACAAGCCATGTCCCTCAGGTTGCTGTTAAGGTCTCCAGCAGCTTTACTCTGCTGAAGCATTGTCTTTCACTACTTTTAGCAAGACAAGTTAAATGCATCTTGTTCTAAACCCCTAAGCGTGGATGTTGGAATAATAATGTGGAACTGACAATAGATGGTCCTCTTTCAATCCAAAATACAGCAAGAAAGGTTTGTATTGACATACAGAGTGTTACCTTATGTTCCTATCTCTTTTTGCTCTGCTGTGCCTACCCTCCCATCAGATAATTTTGGACGATGCACACTGTGGGACTGGGATGCAAGGTATTGAGAATCGTTAATTCACGGACTGAACTCTCAGTTTATAGCTTGTCCTTGGAAGAATTAAGTCATTTAAAGCAGGGGCGCAGCCACTTATTTTCTCTGCCAGCATTTGAAACTCCAGGTCAGGAGGCTTAAGGATTTTGGAAAGAGGGCATAAAGGTTTACATACGTCTAACTTACTCCTGTGTGCCCTCAAGATATGCAAGGTGGCTTTCAGTGACATCTGCCATCTGATTTGAAGTGTACAAGCATCACTGCAGACCAGTCCCCACTGACGTAGGTGGTGTTACGGAAGATATACACAAGTATAATTGACGTTTTCTTTTTTATTTTGAAGCTGTTCTGGGTCAAACCCTGGAAGAAAACATATAGAGATGAATATGAACTTATCACCCCTCCATTAATTTCCAGTGACAGACCCATTTCTTTCTGTTCAAGCTTGCTATTGCTCCCAAGGTGGTAGGAAAGCCAGCTCTGCCCATCTCAGAGGCGACTGAAGCCATGTCTTCTTCACTCTTGGTGCTTTAGGCCCCCAAGGAAATGGTCCATTATTTTGTCCACATTATCCAAGAAGACCATAGCAATTCTAATAGAAATTAAAACTGAAACTAATCTAGGCAATCTGTTTATGTGGACTGCACTTTGCCTGCCTAACCAACTAGGATATAACCTGCCTAACCAGCTTGTTCTGAACACAAACTCCGTTTTGCAAGCCTTGCAGAAAAGGAGAAAAATTGCTTTTACCTATTTTTGCTTTTGAGAATGTCACCTGGAGCCCCAGATACTATTTTTCTTTTTTTTTCCCCTGCCCCAATGAAATGGCTCTCTCTTTGAAGAATTTCTGTTACATTTATTATAATCTCTGCCAAGAGAATTAATGATTTTGTCAGTTTATAGCCAGTATTCTTATTAACTCTCTCTAATTGACTGATTTTAGAAACACATATTAAACATATGCTTTAAAACAAAACCAAAAACAAAACTATGTACAAATCTTTCAGGAATGGGAAGAAAATAGAGAAAAACAACAAACTTTGCAGTCATCTCTCGGATAGTGGATTCTTCCAGACTCACAGCTGCTCAAAAGCCTTCTGCCAGCTGAGTGAAGAGTTTGATGTGATAACAAAAGAGCTTCCCTGGAAAAGCCAAAAATACGTCTGTAGCACAGCAGCTGACCAGCTCAGCAGCATGGGTCACTGCAAGCACAAACTGCCTGTTTCTCTATTCATTCCTCTAGCTCCTGACTAAATGCTGAGTCAAGTTTAAGGGCACACAGACCATATTCAGAGCATTCATCACGAGTGCCGCAACCATTTCTGTCCCTTGGTTTTGCAGCAAACCCTGGGCAACAGACACCCTGGGTCACCCATAGCTCTCTTGAAATTAAACACCACAGTAGCTGTGAAGTCTGAATGCTTAGAGACACCGTAGAGAGCTTCTGAATGTGGTCCTGCATCTTGTGAAGTGTCTTTGGTGGCCTGGGGCTCAGGGAGCTCTCTCTTTGCAGGGCCACCACTGCTGGCTGCATTCCCGCGAGTGACAGCCACTGAGAGCTGTTTTGTTGAGGTCCAAGCTGTAAAGGTGCACCCTTGTCCCCGCTTTCCCCTGCTGTGGCAGCCAACATTTATGAGAGACGGTGGCACGTGTGTCCTGATTGACGTCCCCCTCAGGGAAGGAGAGGGAAGAACCTTGTCATATCAGCAGTGAGTCATCCTGTTCAGACATCTTCCCCTCCTAAGAAGCTAAAGATACCTTGGCCATGTCAGCTCAGGCTGAATAAAATTTTAGGATGATGACGAGGATGGTTTTAAGCCTTCAGCATTGGCCGAACACATGAATTTTTCAAGCAATCAAGAGAAGAAATGGTGGGAAGGGGGGTTCCCCTGGGGGACTGAACCTGCTCCAGGTCCCGTGTGTCCCCCATCACGCTCCTGTGGCAGGGAGTGAACCCTGCAGAGTTAGTGTGGGGCACACAAAGCAGATCCGCACGGAGGATAAAAAGGCCACAGTGTGAATTGGAAAAGAAAATTATGTCCCAATAACAGAGAAACACGCAGGCCTTTCGCTCGGCTCACAGGCTGCGGTGCTCTAATATTATTAACCTGATTTATTTCAAGGCGAGGGTCACTTTATGAAGTGCCTGTGTCTAAACTGCGTTCAGACGAAAGGCCATCAACAAAAGGCAGGCTTTGGGAAAACAAGCAGAACTCGGGCTGTGCACTCAGTAAGCACATTTTCTAGTTCTCAGTCAAGAAGTCATTGGCAGTGTCAGTGCTTGAAAACTGCATGGCTCAGACATTTCTAAACCCTTTTAATCCATCACAAAGGGCTCCCTTGATTGTTGCTTTGTTTTTCTGCCGCTGCCCTACAGTATGGCTGCCAGTGTATATTCCTGATAAGCAGCAAGCTATGCAGATGCTGCTAGGCTTCCCTGCCTTCGGTACCGTGCAACCTGCCAATGCCTGTGCGGAGGACACAATCAAGTGTGACAAACAACCACGAGAGGTGACGCTTGGTCCTCCACTTGTAGTCCAGGAAACTTAAAAGAATACAAGATTAATTTCCGTGGGCTGCGTGGTGCCGCCCACAAAAGTCCCTATTGCAATAAATAGGAAGTTCTGCTTGAAAACTGAGGATGCAATGAAGCCACTGCAGTATTAATGCCATTTTAATCCCTCTGGATTCAGAGTTTGGCATTACTAATGCAATTAATTGTGAGAAAAGAGAGAGAGCACCAGCTCCATGTATCTGAATATATACTTTAACACCCACTTGGATCCATCCTGAGATGTATGGGGCAGCTATGCCTCTCTTCCTGTGGGAGTGAAACTGAAAAAACCTCAAAAAAAGCACCTCGAAAGTCTAAGGGACATATTCAAAGCCATCAGGAGGAAAATGACTGCAGCACATAGCACAGCAGGTGTCAGCACAGCAGCAAGGTGACCACCCGACTAAAACGGCACATGGACCCCCTAGGAGAGCATGGACCAGACCGTGTCCAAGCACCTCCTGGACCAAGCTACCAGGGAAACAAAGGGGACATTGTAGTTTCCAGCAAGAAGAGCAATGGTTGCTTATTTTCACAGTTCTGCTTTACCTTCCCAACCCATCTCAAATGCAGCCCATTAGGCAGTGGCCCCATGGGGGTTTTGGAGGCTCAGGGGCCCCGGGGCTGGCCAAGCACCATGCGGTGCCAGGCATAACGTTAGCAGAGAAAACATCCAAAGTGAGAGACCAGCGTGGCAGGAGCTCCACCAGCGATTCTATGCACTTAACCCAAAAAGGAGCATGGATAAGAGAGGGCTACTGCCTCATCCCAGCTTGCAGACTTTGACCAAGAGCCAGGGAAACTGAGCTGTCTCCCTTGCCGCAGCCCGACAGCGAGCAGGTACGTGTGCTCAAGATGCTCAGATTGTCCTTTGTTGCTGGCTGCAAAATGTTGTGGTTTTATCTGTGAGACACAAGCATCTGGTGAGGTTGACCACGAACCAGCTATTCCTTCCCCTCAGCCCTGGGAAGAGAGAGATTATGTTTTTACTTACAAATACATTTTGGTTGGTTTTTAGTGGGGTTTTTTGGGGGGGGGTTTTTTTGTTTTTTTTTTTTTTTGTTTTTTTTTTTTTTAAATTGTGGCTACACAAAGAGAGGAAAAGCAGTGAGATGCTCTGTATGAACTAGAGTCCTTGCAAATGTTCCCCTGAGCCCTGGGACATGGCACAGGCAGCACTGCTGTACTCCTGTCTGAGCTGCAGGATGGAGGACTGAGCAGGGAGCGCAGCAGGACAGCAAACAGGGACACACAGAAGGTGCTGGGGGAATGAGAAAATGGAATGCAATCTGCTGATATCTGAAGATCCCGAAACATGAATGGGCCCTGGGTTAAGGAACATCTGTGTGTGGTGAGGGCTGAGCAGTAGGGAATAAACACAGCAAAGGAGGTGAGAGTGAACACATGCATTACGTTCAAAATCCAAATGGAAAGTCATTTTCGTGTCTCTATTTTATTTAACTAGGTGTTAAATGTCCAACATTAGTGATGAGAAATAGAGACCCTATATCAATTTTTAAATAAATACTAATAACCTCTTCAATTAAACTTCTAAATAGAAAAAGTCATCAATATCTAACATTTCAGAGACGCACAAAATCTTTACAAATATGGATTAAGGCCCCTCATTGCAATATCTATGATACCAACTTTTACAGACGTTGCTTGTTCGTGTGACTCCCCAGTGGCACTGTCACAGCTCAGCCCTGGCCGCCTGTCCCCTGCAGCCACTCCTGCGGCACCATTATTTCCACCCAGTCTAATGCACCAAACATCCCAGAGGTGCTCAGGTCTGCGCAGCTCTTCCTTGGATGACATCTCACCAGCAATGAGGGAAAAGGGGGGTTAAAAACCCTGACATGTTTTTACCAACCTCATACAACCTTCTGAACGACTGCAGAGCAAAACATCAGATTTAGGAATAACAGCTGGTCTTTAACTTTTCATTACCAACTGGCAGCCTTGGTCTTTAGTCCCTCTTTTGTCTTGAAACAAAAGCATGTATTAAAAAGGATGTAAAAATGTTACCCGCGTCACTACAGTCAGCACAGAGAAAGAAGCTGAAGAGTGTCAAACCCGATATCTTCTCTTGCCTTTGGATGCTCAGTTTGTCTGCTACGAGTGTTTGCCCCATTACAGCTGCACTGAGACGGGAGCTGCATCTTCTTCTGTATCACTTTTCTTGCGGAGACCCAGGGTGAGGTGGAGTGCTTCATTAATACAAAGTCACAATGACACAAAACAGCACACGAAATTATTTCTATAAAGAACAGAAGACTCGGCAGAGTAAACCCACTAAGATGTAAAATTTTCAGCAGGGTTTTGTTTTTCTGTTTTCGGAGGAATATTCTGTATCACTGTGTTTTCCCTGGCCTGACCAATGAGTGTTGGCTGGAATAGAAGAGTATATTAATTTCCCATGACAATAATCAGAGCAGCCTATGATCTTAGCAACCCTCTGGGTATATTCCTAAGGTCAGAATGAGAGTATCACTGCTGTGTTGTTCTTTCATGCCACTCCCTACGCATCTCCAGGAAAAGCTACTAATCCACTGAAACAATTACCTTTGTGTGAGGATACCTCCTGAAAGACTCAGCCTGTGCAATATTTGAAAATCTCGCAGAGCAAAGAAGTGGAATACAACTATTATCTGACATGTTGTACCAATGAATGAAATTGTCACCAGACTGAAACTGCTTGGTATTTTTGTCCATGTCTGCTCTACAAAGTGGTTGAAGCCTAAAGCTAACGAAGGAGATAATAAGCAATTCATCATGGTGTAGGAAAAGACAGACAAACATAGCTCCTAATTCGTGTCACCTCAAACACTTTCAAACTTCTCTTTGCAGTGGTGTTCAGGAAAGGATCGTGTTCTCTGTGCCACTTGCCAGCTTGCTTTCATCCCATGAAAGAGCCACGTCCCAAAACGCTGCTCAGGCTGCAAGCAAGAAAGCCTCTCTGCATTGTGCTGCTTGCCTTGTACATGCACACAAAATAAGGGAAGATAATCAGCAATCATGCCTGACTTTAAGTTAAAGGGGCATAATATTGTAGACGAATAGCTAAGCCACTCTTCCACATCCTGAGGACAGTCCATGCCATGAGCCGCGCGTCCAGTGCAGACCACAGCTGTGCCTGGTAAGGGACGAGGGGACGCAGGGACGTGGGAATGATGCCTGCCTGTGCTGGGGCCACATCGCCTCAGCCTGGCTTGCCCGGCTCACCCAGAGATAAGCTTGCCTCTGGGAAAACAACTCGCTCTTTGGTGGCCTCTGTGGGCTTTTCATCTCCGCTAGTGGGTGAAAACGCCTTCCCCTGTCCTCTGGTGTTCTGTGCTGCGCTGGGAAAGTGTTGGATGTGCGAAGGACTGGGACTCAGCCTGGGGCTGGCACTGCCTCTGCGTTCTGCCTGGGGTCCGGGAGGAGCAGCCTTTGCTGTTCCAGCCTTTGGACACTCATTTTCCCTTAAACTGATGCTAGTGCTGATCTGGAGGGAGCCAGTGCTTAAAGTCATGACTTAAAGTCATGGGGAAACAGCAGAAGGAAATAACTTGCTTAAAGAAAAAACCAATGTGTTAATTTGGCTTTATGAGCTCATTTAGCATATTTGCTGTTAAAAAAATCTCAGAAGGTGGATCTAACTCAAAACCTGAGACTTCACACCTATTTCAGGCATCTCAATGTATGACTGTGCTTTGGGCATGGAGTGACCTCAGAGGACAAGGTCCCATGTCCAGCCCCACAGGGCCAGTCTCTGCCATGCTGGCCATGAGGAGGGGCCACAGGGAGCCGTGGGCACCTCAAGCTCTCCATGTGAAGCCTGGCAAGCTCACAGAGGACCCTACAGAGAAGGCAGTCCCATGTAGAGTGCTGTCTTCCTGCTGCCACCACATAGCAGTTGCAATCAACTGAGCCGGGGCACTCCCCATCCCCACTGTGGGACCTGCTCCTCAAGGGAAGGATCCCTCCTGGGGACAGCAGCATGCTGGAGAGATGGGTTTGTTGCTGGTGGCAACTTTGCAGCAGACATGCACTCTTATTTTCCATTTTTTCTGCTTCTTAAATAGTCAGACCTGCTGCTTGCCTGGTTGTTTGGGGCACTGTCAGTGCTCTTGCAGCTGCAGATTGGCACCTCTAAAATTTTAGTAATGATTTCAGTCAATTTGCACATTTCCAAAATGCAGCAAAACCTCATAAAGCACAGATCTAATGCGTATAATACCAATTTGCTGAATGTCAGTGTATACTGACCTTCTATTACAAACACTGGCAGATGGCCATTCCTTTAGTACTCAAGAGTTGCTTGAATAGAAAATCAAGTGCTGGCTTAGCCTGTATTTCGCCTCTGCATCAGTGCCCATAGCAACACGCAGTGGTAGCCGCCTGAATGTGATGCTTCTGCCACCACCAGCTCCTTTCCAGCACAGCAAAGCCATTGGTGATCCCTTGGCTACCGTACCCAGTTCTGTCAGAGCTGCTAAGTAGCACGAGGGACCTCCTGGGATGCAGGCTGCCGGACGGAAAGCCTCAGCCCCAGCGAACTGTGGTTATGCCTCAAGAGCAACCTTTGCGGTGCTGTCAGGGGAAGGAGAGCCACTCAACCTAGTCTGAATGTCATGCAAAAATGGACCATAAATGCAATCTAATAGCTGAGGAAAAAATTGAGAAGCCAGGGAAAGCAGGAACAGAACAGACACTTGCTCTGCAACCTGGCGTGTGTGGCCAGTCACTGCGCAAGCACCAGCTGCCTCAGACTTTGTGTCAATAAAAACTTTGGAGTTATTTTCTAATGGGCCAAATTGTCTGTATTTGGGGTATTTTTCCTATCCACCCCACGAGGCCTATTTCCAGAGCCAAGACCCTGGCAGTGCGCAGGAATGGCGTGTGTCCCCCGTACAGGTAATGCACGCTGCACATCACTCCAAGTGTGTTCCTTCCCTTCTCAGCATCCCTCAGGTCTTCCACACCAGAACAAAGGCAACCTGCACATTTTGGAAATGAGAAATGTGCTGTGACTGCTCTTGGGAAATGGAAGTGACAAGGTGAATTGCCAGATGTTGCAGCATCCCGCACTCCTCACCTCTTTTCCTCTGGGACCATGTTTTCTCCCTTTGATGGGGGTGCACGCAGAGGTTCGAGGCCAAACTGGGTGATGCTTCTGTGTGGCAAGGAAGCCACCAGATGAATTCCCACCTCCCAGATAGTGGGTCCAATCTGCTTGCAAAATGAACTGTGGGTTGAGGAGTTGCATTTTGCATTCCGGAGTGAACCTGTGATTGAGTTTGCGACTCTGCTGGCAGGGCCACCACTGTCTTCCAAGTGTTTTCGCTTGGTTTGCAGAGATGCTCAGAATCTCAGGGATATTCCCTGCCAAACTCTTGCAGTTCTTTTAATAGGCAGTGAAATTTTTGGAATCAAACTATTTAAGCCTTCTGACAACACAACACATCTCCAGGTGCCCTTGCTCCACAATAAACATCCATTGTACAGCCTTCTCCCCTTACAATGCGGATTAATTTTAACCCTCACAACAGCCTAATGGAAAGAGCGTGCTGCACTCCAAATGCCAAACACTTGCTGAAAGCTTTCCTTTGTTAGGCGCCTCCCGGTTTAGTCACCACCAGCTTCTGAAAAGATTCCACAGAGTTAATGTTTCCATTTCTTTTAATTCGCTCGCAATAATGACACAGCCATAACACAGCTGTGTTCCAGCTCAAAGGAGCCGAGCGCAGATGCTGCCCACTGCTCCTCAGCCCCTGCTCCCTCCCTGGCTCGCAAGTGGGGCTGATGCTGTTGGGAGGATACGGTGACATTTTCCTATCTGGGGTGGAAATGTTCTTTTAGAGGAAGCCTCTTTTTTTCCCACTTCCTTTTTTTTTTTTTTTTAATTTGACATTTTCTCTACGAAAAAAAAATGACCTAAATTTCTGGAAATAATGTAAATGGTTACACACTCAGAGCATTGCACTGGAGAGTTTCTAGATAAAGCTGAACTACTTGATAGTTCAATTATCCCAAAGTACGGAGGATTCCTGTGGCATTAACACTTCACAAAGATAGTACAGTGCAGGCTTCCTTCCTCTTCTCCGTGTGAGTAAGTTAGGGTTTGCCAATAAAACCTTCGCTGTAGCTTTGTTACTACAAAAGCCATCAGCACTGCTAGCTGTAAAGACACATTGAAGATATTTTCCTTAAGGACCATGTCTGGTGTTAGTATTCATACCGATTCCTTGCCCCATTCTGGAGAAAGTTTTAAATTGGCAATTCAGATGCACAAAAGATAAGAAGGAAAAGAGTCATTCAGGGATGGGAAGAAGCTGAGAAAAGGGGAAAAAACCATGGCACGAAGGCTGGCAGTGGCACAAAGGCTGTAGCGGCGGCTCGTTGCCACTGTGCACTGCCTGGACTGATCCTGGGGAGGTGTTAGGACATGGGTTGTGCTAGATCAGGTTATGGTAATCCATATGTCAGACTAAAATTCGGTGCATGGGGTCCACCCCACCAAAGGGCCAAGGTGGTGTTTTTAGCTACGGGCTTAATGTAGTGTGCACTAGACTGAAATGTGGGACAAATTGTCTTGCCTACTCCACTTAAGAGTTTTCTCTTTGGTCAACTGGGCTGTAGAAATCTCTTGGATATGCTTTTCTATTGACCCAAATAGGCATGCAATTCCATGAGAGATTTGGGGCTTCAGCATCAGAATTTCTGCTGTTTCTGGGGTTTTATTCCAAAAGAGAAGGTTTTTTTACGTTTCTTACTCCACTTATTCTGTAGGTCAATGCCTTCAGCAAGTTGGACCATGCAAGTGGTTTGTGTAGGAATAGATGTACCACCATCACCTCCCTTGCTGGTATCTGAACCAACTGTCTTAAGTGTGGCTTGGGTGTGGTTCCCAGTTACCCAGCCATACCTGACTGCCGTAGAGATACGGCTTGTATTCTTGAAGGAATTTGTTCATCTGTTGCTGGTATGTGCTTTCATTTCTATGAGAACCTGATTAGGTTCCATGATTAGGAGTGTTAATGGGCATAACAATCCCACAGAAATTTAACTTTCAGAAAAAGAAGGGCAGCAAAAATATCCAGCAAAAGAAGAAAAGGAAAGAGAGGTAAAGAAAATAAAAAGCACTACAGCTTTATGCAGGATAAAATAAATAAATAAATAACCAGTATGCAAACGCTTCTACCTATCTATCAGAGATTGTTGTAAAGACAAATTAGTTAATTGCTGCAAAGTGCTTTGAAAATGAAAAGGGATATATAAGAGGTGATTATTATTATTCACAACAATCTGGTAGGTGAAAGCATCTGTCTATTTTGCTTTTTCTATCCCCAGAGCTTTCCCAAAGCAACATTAGAAGAAAGGAAAAGACCTAAAATAGGAGAAGAACAATCCCAAAAGGGAGAGAAAAGGCCTGTGACATTTGTGAATAATAAAAATAATAAGCTACAGATCACATTAAAAAAATACCATCAGGAGTATAGAATAAGAAAGTTACACTGAGGTGCATTTGAGCTGATCTTAATGGATATGGAGATCATTAGCAGTGTGCTGATACTGCTGAACCGACACGGAAAATATTAATTTAAATAGGAATATGTTACATTAAGTCTATAGCTGCATTATGATTCAAGTAAGTCGAGCTTCTGTGCCCTGTGTTTGGCCCTTTTGGTACTAACCAGAATGCCTGGTTTGTGTCCAAACTTCCAAAAAATGATAAAGGGGAAAGTTTTTACCCCATTACAGGATCTGATACACTTCTGCAATCTAAAATGCTCAGGGATGATATAAAGAGATCTGTAATTCAGGCTACGACTAAATCAAACATCTGTCTCCCAAAGTTGTGGAATATCATCCAAGGCTCTGGATACTTAGGTGTTAACTCCCCTCACATCGGCAGTCCCGCCAGACCCCAGGGAGCTCATCATGTGCCTGTGCTGAGCGCCTGCAAAGGTGTTAGCGAGATCACTAGACTAATTTTCAGCATCAGAAAGTAAAACAATGCCTATGCTGAGGCAAGACTCCTGATGAGTCTGTGGACTACAGCATTTCAAAGCTGTGTATTTCATAGCTGTGGAAGAATGAACTCTTCCCCCCCCCCTCTTTTTTTTTTCATTCCTCTGTATAGCAGCTAAATTATCACTTGCCCTAGCTATGAATCATTTCAGAGCTTGTTCCTTAAAGGTACCCAAAATTCCCTCAGGTGTTTTGACATAATTCTATTACATCTTCTTTCTGTTTAATATTAAATTCTTTCCTGGATGTTTAAATAAACCTGGAAACCTTTTTTTAGGGAACACAGCTTAATGGGGAACTAAGAACATGCGCACTGAATGTTGCTATCTTCCATGTGCTTTATTATTAATGGTAATTCATGCAGAACCAGCCACTTCACAAGGAGAGACTAAACACTTACATGAAGCTAGGTGCTTCTCTCTGACCTTAATTTGTTTCTGTACTTGAACACTGGATTCCCTTTCAAAAAATAATTATTCCCATAAAGATTAGAAACCAATAACGCCACCTCTTCCTGAGTGACAAACAAATGCAGGGTTTTGACGGTGAATGCTAGGAAGACTTTCTTGGTGGCTATTCTAATAAACCAGAGGGTAAGGGGTCTCCTCCTGGGGCAGGATGAGGGTGTCCTGAGAGAAGGGAGATGGAGGATGGGGATAGTTTGTTCCCATGTGTTTCGTGCCTTTTTCTCCCTCGTCTGAAACCCCTGTTTTCGTACAGCTTCTGCTATTAGTTCACACGGAAGGACTGGACAATACCTCGGGTTTTTTTCTGTGGTAGGGTGGTCTTTATTTCATTCTCTGGTGACAGTAATTCCAGCTCCCTCACTAGGAGGAAGGACAGGATGTGGAGTGGTCTTCCAGGATGAGGAGTGGGGAAGCTTCTGCTGTTTGACAACTTCTGCTCAGACAGGAGAGATTTTGGTGGGGGTCTCTCTTACTTCTGGTGACATGGCACATCCACCCAGGCAGGGGCACAGCTTGGGTTTTGTCTTCTGCCTGCCAGAACCATAGACCCACAGGCACTGTTGGCAGTCTCTCCAAAGAGGTCTGTAATGATACATCACCTCAGACATACTGGGCTACACTCACAGAAATGGAAGATTTGGCAGTAAATCCAGATTTACTGGAGCTGAAGTATTTGTTTCCATAAAAACTGGATATTAAGAGATCTTAAAGTATTTTGCTCCCCCTACCTCTTACCGTAAGTGAAGGCAGGGTCTTTTTCCACTCAACCAGTTAGCAGTCTGAGCCCACAGGCTGTAAGGGACTTGGCCAAGTCAGTGTCAGAGGAGGGGTACCCAAATCATAGGCCTGCACAGAGACTATTTTACACCGTTTTTCCTCTTCTTTTGGAAAAGATAGATGTTAGCACTGCGGGGAACAACGGCAGAGGGAAGAACGTCAATGGACAAGGGTGCCAGAAAACAACAGGAAAGACAAAACAAGGATTCACGGACTAAAACAACCCTTCCATTAAAAAAAAAAAAAAAAAAAAAAAAAAANAAGGAAAAATCAGAACAGTGCATGATGCTTTTTGCAGTCCTTTGATATTACATAAATGTTGGCATGAAAAGAAAAGCTGCCATATAAATCTGAAGCTGCTTGTCAAGATGCTGGAATATTATTCTAATAAGGAATCTACCATGATCCTTTTCAGAATCTGAAGACACCCACCAAAGCCAGAGACTGAAAGGGATGGCTTGCAGTTTAGAGTGCTAGGCACTGTTCTGGAGAAAATGCACTGGGTTGTTTTTTTTTTTTTCTCTTCCAGGGATGCAAAGCTGGAATTTGGACAAAAAAGAATCTGACACTTTCCAAGTACTGGAAGAAGTGCTTGTAGATGTGCTTTGTATTTCCATCCCATCTTTGACCGTGGCATAGTCATAGATATCTGCTTTTAGGATATAGTGGGTATTTCTGTCCTGGCTGGCAATTAAAGAGCAGTACAGGCAAATAGTGGACCAACACTGTGCGCTGACATTTATGTCTCCAAAACTTTGCCCTACCAATTCCAAACCACGCACTTTGGCTGATAAGTAGGGTTTTTTGTGTGAAAAAAAGAAAAACCAGAGGGCTGAGCTAACACGGCTGCACTAAAGACGGTGAGAAGGCTCACTGAGCATGCTGCACAGACAGTGCAATAAAAAAAAATCTTGTGCAGCAAGCAAGTCCTCATCTAAAGTACTTTGGAAAGTGGGATAAGCATGACTAATTTCCCTGCCAATCGCAGAAACGCCTTTCAGTTGAGCTGGGTTGCTGACTCCCATAGCCAAGGTCCTAATTTGTCGTCTGGGCTTTGTGGCTGTGAAGTTTCAGCAGCATACTGCTTCGTGTCTGTTTTTTCATTTCCAAAACTTGCACATTACCTATCCACCTCACAGTGACATTATGAGGTTAATTTAATCAGACCTAAAAAGCTCTTCTGAGATAGTTGGAGGAAAGGTGCTATAGCAGCCATCATGCTCTTCATCATCGTTAGAGGTGGCATCTGAGTGCCAGCTGAGTGCTGCCGGAGTCAGATCCAGGCATCAGCTGTGGCCATCCATGGTAATGACCCAGATGATGAGAGTGGCTGAATGGGGAACAATTTTGGTGACCTGCAAAACTGCTCTGCTAAAAATGCAATTTCTTGTGCAGCCAGAATTTAATTCGGTGCCTGGAGAAACCAAAAGCTTCTCACATCTTATTATGAAGAGGAAATTAATTAATCCTTTTCCTTCAGAAGCACTTTTTGCTAAAATAAACTGAAAGAACAGAAGAGATCGATAAAGTTTCTTGGAGGATTTCATTAGGAGGGCAGAAGGCAGCAGAGGTGACAGAGAGGCTTTCCACCACCTGGGAAAGATGTTGGGACTTTTAAGAAAAAGTCAGCAGCAGGCAGCCAGCCCCACGTCTCTGGCACAACATTTTTATGATGACCTTGTGAAAGTGGGTGGCCCTGCTATCCACCCACTGCAGCCCACTTATCCCACCCACTGCTTCCCACCCCATGTTTTCCGGAATACCTGCCACAACAGAGGCATCAAGAGCATGCAAATAGAGGTTGGAGTTTGCTTCAGGAAACAAAATAACAAGGGGACCCACGCCTGTGACAGAGCCAGCTTGGAGGCACCTCCACACATTCCCCCCCCCCCGGTGTCTTCCATGGGATCTAGCAGACAGAGCTGTGCGAATAAATATTTATACTAAACTGAGTCAAGAATGAGAATTCATGATCTAAAATTGCACAAATATTTGGGAATCTAGACACTGTAACTCAAGTAGCACTTAATCTCCAAGTGCAACCAAAAATATATAACTCCTCGGTTTACTAGCAGTGTCAACTCCCCAAGTGTGGAGCTGAATAATTTAGGGTGGAGGAAACACAGAGAATGGCTGAACACAGAGCTTGCTGGGGAGGAGAAGAGCTCCCCTCCAGCTTCACTGGTGACTTCTCCTGGCCAGGCAGCCAAGGGAGCCTCCAGGTCACCTTCAGGACAACCCCCATAAATGCAGAGAAAAAGCAGAACCACACACTCAGACCCAACGACCCCGCAGCATCCTTCCTGCAGGCACAGGGAGAGGCACAGGGACACCCGGGGGTGAGCGGTGCTGGAGCCTTCCCGTGGCAGGGGAGGCTGCCCAACACCTGCCACCAGCCAGGCTCCAATCTGAGAACTACAGCTGTAGCATAAAGGCGGATTATCACCCATCCAAACCAAATTCAATTATCATATCTATGCTGCTTCTCTATTTCTGTAACTGGAAGGCTATTATTAGGCTCCCTGCCTCCCTCCCTCCCTCTCGCTCCCTGTTTTTAATACATCTCCAAGTAATGCTGCTGTAAAACAGTCAAAAAAAGTAAACATTAGCTTTAGGCCATTTGATTATCTGTTTCCCAGAACACTTTGTTCTGTCCTGCTTTACTCTATATTCCTTTAATACCAGAAAATAAAAAAGAAAAGGAAAAAGAGATGGGCTGAGACGGGTTTAATGAATCCACACTGTAGCGATTTCCCTCTCTGTCTCCAGTGCTGGCCCTGGCTCTCTCTTAATGATGGCAAAAAATACCAGTTTATGCGTGGACGGAAAAAAGGAGAGGAAATAGGTTTTCCCTGGAAAACAGTAGTACTATATTCCCTTCTGTCCTAACGGCTAAAATATTTCTTAGCAGGCTACCCACCTACACCCCTTTAATGACTAGTCCGTTTTCCATGCTAGAACCAGGAGGTGAAAGCATCTTTGAGCAGGTGTTCTTGTGTTAAACAAACATTCTCCAAATCTTCTGAGTAGGTATTGCCACTCAAAGGCTCTGGGAAATAAAGCCTAGGACTGCTTTTTCCATGTACGTGTGAGCTGCAGGAATGCAGGAATGAAAGTGGTGGTAAGAGCTGAGTTAATCCTTTGGGACAAGCAACATGTCTTCTGATGGCTTTTGAACGTGCCCGCTCATGAATAAAACACAAAAAGGCCCAAATCTTTGCTTAGTTCTTGAGGAGCTCCCCTAACACGAGTAATAAATCATAATATACCCTAGCTTTTTGGTTGTAAAGGGGTGGTTTGAGCATCATGACTTTCATTTCAGAAGCTGCTGGTTGACTTAAACTCCTTTGTCTCTATCTTTGACACAAATCAGAGAGTTTCACGGGGAATAAATCATTTGGAGCAAAATATAGAGACTGAAGAGTTAGGGTCTCACTTTCACAGTCTTGGGAACTGCCAAGGAGCAAAGAGTAGAGCTCTGGCCTCTGTGCTAGGAATTCACCCCCGCTGGCATCATCCCCTCAAGACATGCCCCAGGGCCACACCAGCTGCAGCAGGGCCATAAGCCAGGTATGCCGAGGTATTCGTCTGCTTGCAGGAATGTCATTTCTCTGCTTCTGACATGTGCATGATTGAAACAACTGGCTTCACTGACTTTATTCTCTGCTTCATTCTGCTCAGCTACAAATATTGCAGCCATCCTCTTTTAGAATGAATTTTGAAACTTTTTGGATAAGGTTATTATTTACATCATTCTGATTGTGTAAAAGAGCAACAATGAGCCAAAGATTTCTTAATTAACACCGGATGTAGCAGTGAATTGGGCATTCTGTGCAGAAGTACTTCCTCTCTGTTTTGCTTTGGCCATGTGTGCCGTAACACCACGTAATATTAACGAGAGTTGTGTGAGTGTGGTACCACGCAGCAGAGCAAATCCTCCCAGGATGTTAAATGGTTTCTAAGGTAGGCACTTGCTACCCTGTTCATTTCTGGAAGCTGGGATAAGGCACGGGGTTTAACCACGTATTATTCACTAAACACTGCGAGAGTTTCTTCATTTCCTTTGTTTCACTGCCATTGATTAAAAATGTAGCAGTGATGCTGTGCAAAGGTAAACCCACAGGCAATTTATTTGAGAGCCACCTTCGAAAAGTGAGGCACGGCAAGAGGCTGGGGAGGGTCTGCGGGGCGAGGGGGAACCTGGGGTCTTGGCAGCAGCAGAAAACACCCAAGGGAGACACAGAAACCATCTCAGGGGGTTGGGGAGGCGGGGAAGAGAGAGAAAGGTGGCAGGCTTTGGAGGAGGAATGAAATAACTGAGAAATGGGGATTATGAGCCAACCTGCCCTGGGAGCTGGGGTGGGCATCACCGCAGGGGCTGGTGGGGTCTGTGCTGGTCCTGCCATGCTTCCCCACCACTGCCACCCCAGGAGGGCATCGTCCAGACACTCTTCTGCTGGGTCCATCACTTAGGGCTGAACTGGGGTTGGCTGGTGTGCACTGGGTGAGGAAAAGCCTCCTCCCAGGTATTGAGTGAATTCATGCTATTTTCTGTAAATCTCAGCGCTATTTTAATTTCACGCAACTGGAGAGGCCTAACAGCTGGTGCAGTTTTTTCATTTCAGTTGTTTAATGGGGTGGCTGCAACTCAGTTTGCAAGGGTGAAAATTAGGGTGAGGCCAGAATCAAACCACCCCTGTAAGCAACAGCTTTGGGTCACCCCTGAGCATCCCTGCTGCGGGGATGGCTCAGCCCTGCTTCAGCTGCTCCTCCTTTGCCTGGCAAGCATACCTACTCCTCATCATGCTGAAGCACGTTGGTTACTTGTTAGTGCAAAAAGGTAAAAAAAAAAAAAAAAAGAAAGAAAGAAAAAGGGAAAAAAAATTAAAAGAAGGCAAAGCAGCTCAGCACCGTTGCTTTGTTGTGGTGTTTATCACCGTCCAGTTTCCTTGCTGAGAGCAATGCGCGATCACAAAATCAATAATTCTCGGTGGTATTTTCTCAGCAGCATTTCCCGCAGAATGCAAATATCTCTTTTCTTGCAGGCAGATGGACAGAGCCTGCAGGATCACATTTACTGGAGAGAAACCAGCTTTGAAAAGTTTCGACAGCCGGCATGGTATCTGGTCCATCTCTATCGAAATGAGTTCATTACCATTCATTTTTTGCCAACTGCCAATCAGTTCTTAAATCACTCTTCAAATTAGGATGTTTAAAAAAAAAAAATCAAAAAATTCTCTGCAGATACCGTTTCAACATTTACAGGAATATTTTAGAAGTATTTTTCCAACAGCTGATGCTATATAATTAATGTATAAGATAAAACAAAGAGACAACAGACCTTCTATAAAAGTGGTTTTTTTCCATTATGTTGGTGCAGAAAGAAAGCAGCAAGAGATCCCCAACTCAGCTACTCCCCAAAAGATCACCTACTCAGTTGCTAATGAATTGTATTGCAGAAAAGTATTTTTCTCCATTATTTGTAGAGATTGGTCCTCACTGCCCATCCATTTGTGTTTTTTTTTCTCTGTTTTAAAAAGGGCTGCACGTTTTTTTCTGCAGAGCTTCCAATTTTGCACTCAGAAATCTATCATCTTCCTAGTGTCTGAAAGAAGTGTTTGTCAATGTGCAGTGAAGACCCACATTCAGACTGTCATACTGTTCTACCAGATTAAGGTATTTGCATATTTCTCTGCAAAATAAACCCATTGTCACAGAGGATTAATAGGAAATAAAGAAGTCAGGAAAACGCCTCTTTTTGGTGCAGATTTTAGCATGCAAGCCCATGTTTTTCACCTATTGTATAATTGGTCTGCCTTTGCTGATTAGTGAGTATGCTGTCATTAGAACACAAAGTTTTGTTACTTTTTTTTTCCCTTTTGATGATAGCAAATACCCCAATAAAATACAGAAATATCACCTCTTACGGTCCTTCCCATGAAAACCATAGCACAGCAAAATCACAAAAGTATCCTGACACCTCAAAAAGAAAGATGCCAGATCTGCAATGTTGTTCTGAAATGATGCAACTTGACCATTTGCCTGAGAAAAAGGAAGAACAAAATTTAAAAAAAAAACACCTTAAATTTTTTGTAGCTAAGTGCCTTGAATATAGACTTGAAGTCCAGCAAAAGCAGCATCCCCATGGACATGTGGTCCCCCCACCTTAAAATTATTATTTTCACAGGGTGCTCCCCTCTCCCACGGTCTCTGTGATATCTTTTTTCTTCTTCTTCCGCATGTCTCTGTTTTTTTCTTCTTTTGGTCTCAAGAAAAATAAAAGGACATAAACAGTTAAAACTGAGAGAAAAGTATAAAAATCAGGAGGAAAGGGTTTCTTTTTTTTTCCCAGCCAGCTCAATACAGTTTGGAACAACAACACAAAACCCCACAAACACATTTTCTTTTAAAATACTTAAGAGGAAAAAAAAACCTCATCCCTTTACAATCAGCTCTAACATTTGCACTGATTAACAAGAACATTTGCAAACATGTTTAAAAGTCACAGCGCAGGTTAACATTTCATCTCCAGGGTGTTGGTGTTTCCCAAGGCACAAGGAGAGTTTCCCACCTACATTTTGCAACAAGACAAAATGGTTTCCCCCCACTCTCTGCTTTTCCTTCAGGTGTCACATCCTTCTTTGTTTGAATCCAGCACTACCTGGTGGCATGCTGCCTCAGTGCCATCTATAGTGTCATCTTTATTTCCTCATTTGTGCTAATAAGGAAGGGTTCGGAGCGGCTCCGTCTCCGGCGCTGCATTAATGAGGCACCAGCGTTTGTGAGGAGAGACTCAGCGATGCTGACAAGTGACTTGGCTGATCAGAGAAGCACGGTTGGGTTGGAGGGAACCTGTGTTCTGGAAATACGGGAGGTGAATTATCTCGGTATTCAAAAAAAATAAACAGAGACAAGTTTGATGAGTTTAAATTCACAGAAGAGCTTTTTAATATTTCCTGAGGTCCTAATCAAAGAAACATCTTAACTGGTCCCAAAGGGAAATGAAAGATGAAAGGAGCTGACACGGATGCCCACTCTACCTTGCCTGGCTGCTATTCATTTTTTTTTTTCTTCCTTTTTCGCTTGTGACTAAAAATATCTCAAAGGGGTAAGAATTAGCATTAGGGTATTAATGCAAAGTCACAAACAAAAATCCATTGCAACATGTAACATATCTTTAAAATTTTAACATCTAGTAAATTAAAATTGGAGAAATTGACATAGATCAGATGAAAGAAGATATAGCACCTCTAGCTTATGCCAACTAAAAATAAGAATTATTAATGAAGCTAGGCTTTCTTCTGCTGTGCACATTAATTATTTATGATAATAATACTCTGCACTGCCATATTAAAGAATTTTCTTCACCCAGCTTCCCAGAAAACTCCATCTTCTGAAACCCTCAACATGTTAAAAACCACAAATGAATGAATTCCTTTCAGTGTATTTATTATACTGGAAGATGAATATAGTCTTGGGTTATTAAACTGGAATGAAAAACACATCTTATTAGAACTTACATGGTGATTTTTATTCTCACTAGTTTCATATAAACTTAATGATGCAGACTGCATTTTTATGCTCATCTATTTTAAAATGGTGCCTGGAGCAAAAAAAGCTTCCATTAATGCCAGTTTGGTATTTCAAATACAATTTGATGTAATTTACTTCAAATATATGTGAACAGAGAAGGATAATATTGAGAGCATTTTCTGGATTCAGATCTGGGTTAGCTCATGGCAGTGATTTGTTAAAACACAAGTTTTATGCAACAGAACAAAAAAGAAAAGGAAAACTAAACTGGTTTTCAAAAAATAAGGCAAACTTAATACCTTTATACAAAGGTGGGATTTTGGAAATTAATTTGAATTTGTAGAGTTTAAATAATCAGTCTTGAAATTAACATTATTATTATTTATAAATCAACAACAAATGAAACCCATTCAACATGAGTACTGGACCACATTTATTTAGAGCTGTTGCATTTGTTGTGATCAATCTACAACAGACGGTGATTGATTTTTTTACATATATACATATATTTATTTGCCATACAAGTTTCACTTTTGCCATACAAGTTTCACTGCATCTTTTGTAGCAACATACAAATATCTCCATCCCTTTTGGCCTTATTCCTGCAACGTTTACATTTTTTTTATTTCATTTTATTTGCCTCATACTGCTACTGGAATTTGTTCTTCTTCTTCCAAGAGTGACACTGGAGAGACAGTTTTATGTGAGCTCATGGCATCACAGCCTGTCAGCTGGTGGTCACGGCTCTACCCTCTTCCCATGGCCCAATGTGGAAGACCCCAGAAAGTTTATGCAGCATCATTTTGCCCTGAATGAGGCTTCTGGGACCAGCGATGGGCTGCCATCCCATGCAGGACAGTGCCTCTGAAAGAGGGGTACAGGGTGGGCTCTGTCGTGCGGGGTAGCTGGAGAAGACAGCCCACCACCTCCCCTCTGCTTGTGAGGCTGGAGAATGCGCACTCCAGGCTTAGGGCTGTCTTCCCAGATGGATTAGAGCTCTTTCTGGATTATTTCCACCAAGGAAATATCATTGAGGATACTTGTAAAGGAATCCAATGGGAAAATGTTCCTAGTTGTTTTTCAGCCAAGGACTGGACAAAGAGCTGTTTCCGGAGAAAACGTGTCACATAATTTCACAAAGCAACTCTACCTTTATGAACAGGTTCATAAGTTTCAGTGTACACATCCAAATTGTTGTAAGTAAGATAAGTGCCTAAGAAAATTAATGAGCATATTTAGGGTCTAGTGATGGACTCTGTTCCCTCTGCCTGTGAACATGAAGAGATGACCACACATGGTCTCACGAGTCACACCATTACAAAGATTAAAAACCATCAGCATTTCAAAACTCCATATTAAAATCCCTTTTTTGTTTGTTTAAATCCAGACATTAGCTCTCTCAAACCAGCCAATCCCATGACCCAAAATGCGTTATCTTTATAGATAAATGCCGTTCTTTATAGATGTCATAGCTGTACAGTGGCAGAGGCACAGCCTGTGCCAGAGACATTTGGTGTGCAATGGAAAGGAGAGAGGCACTAAAATATATCATACTATTAAAAAAAAAAAACAAAGCCGACCTGCATGCTTAGTTTAAGATTTCATTTCTGTAGAAACTATGCCCATTTTGACCCAAGGGTGCCCCTCATGAGACAGCACATAGCAGTGAGGAGCAGGGGCTGGATCCTGGGCTGGGTCCCATCCTCTGTTTGCTTGTGCACCTGACAGCAAAGGCAAGTCCCAGACCAACAAACAGCCACTGAAGTGGAACAGACTTTCTGCACTCGGTGACTGCAGAGTCCTGGAAGTCAAGAGGAAATCACAGCTTTAGTGAAAATGCTGGTGAGGCCAGCTGTGCCAAAGGGGATTACGCATTACTACCTCATGGCTCTTGCTGAAAACTGGGTGGTCAGCCTGAGGGATAGTTTGTCCTTTTCCAGTTTCCGTCTCCCTGATATAACAAACGAAATGACTTCTGCAGAACAGTCCTCTCAAGCTGGTGTTAGACTGACACAGATACTGGAAGCAGGAGACCTCTCCTCTTCTCTGAAATGGTCAGATCTTAGGACTGCTCTTGGAGAAAACCTTCTCTAGGGTGAACCTGGACTTGTCATCACTTCTATATCTGATACTTAGAGAACACCTATTCAGGCAGGGCAGACTCAGAGGTACTTTAAGCTCCTGAACATTTCAGCTGCCACGAGTTGCACATCAGACTTCTGGATCCCAGAACAGGTACAGCATCCATAACTTGTAAAATATATCTTTCTTTCTTTCTTTTTTTTAAATGAACTGGAGAGCAGAGGGCAGTTGCCTTGGACCTCAGCAGAATCCAATGTCCAAGTACAGAAAAAGAGATGAAACTTGTGGCACATCTTTCTTCCTGTATGGCTAAATCGTGTACAAAGGAGGGAAGAGGGTGACATCCGGGCATTGGAATATGGGTGGAAGTCTCTTCTTCCTTCCTGGAAGATAAGTGATGTGAGAAGCAGGTGAGGCGAGAAGTAGCAACATATCACTGCTAATTCATCACTTGAACATTCTGTTAAAAAAAAAAAAAGAATCTAATCTGTGATTTAGTCATTTAAATGAAAGTTCAGTTCACCTATAATGTCTTCACCTTCTCAATGGTAGTTATATACAGCATGTGCCGTGGATAGAACGAACCTCTTGCAGATGCAGAACTGGGTTAAAAATGGATGTTCTGTCCACCCTACTTTACTACTGCTGTGATTTAGTAAAAGACTAGTTGCTGTCAGATTCAGCAATTTGAGACTCATCTTACAATGAAGTATATATGCTGATGAAAAGCTGCTTTAGCAGCAGAGAGACTGCTAATTGTTTGATTATACAGGTCTTCACATTAATGAAGCACTATTCCATGGATTTGGAGCATGGCGTGCAACCAAATTACCACCCCAGCACTCAAGCTGTGAAATCTGATTATTCATTAGCCAGTCAGTGAGTGGTACACACATCTTTTCTTTTTCAAACTGTCAAAGGAGACTGACTGCTTTTTTTCCCCCCCCACTCTTCCCTTTAAGAATATGATATTCTGGACTTTTAGCAACGATAGAAACTTTTCAAGGATAAGTGTGTTATAAAGAGGTCCCCATTTTTCTCCAAACTGTGCTCTTCTCCTACAATTTATCCTCCATGTTTACTTAGTCCTGCCCCCCCACCCTCTCCCCCCGAGTCTGTCACCAACTGACAATTGTGGTGCACTTAATGAATTGAGAGAAGACGATATCCTCCCTAATTGACAAGAGTCACTAAAAGGCAAGAAATCAAAGTGAGGAAAGCTCACAGTGCATCTGCCTCTGCCATGCAGAACCGACTGAAGATGGATGGCTGTGAAAGTGATTTCTAAACTTCTTTAATTATTATCTCTTTCTAAACCTTGATTTTTTTTTAAAGGGAAAATTTCTCTCATATAAGCACGATGGAGAAAAGAATCCTTAGATATTATTAGCAGACAGGAGTGTCTGTTTTCTTTTTCTTCTTCTTTCTCTCTTTTTCTTTTCTTTCTCTCTTTCTCCCTTGAATTTCCCTGCCCACAGCAAACCCAGCCTAAGGGAGATTCCAGCTACAGACAGTCTGTTCTGTACAGTGAATGTAGCTGGAATCAGTTACAAAATGAGCCAAGTGGAAATCCTTCCTTGCATAGTGGAGACATACTGACATCTCCAGCAAATGGGATTATCTGTAATGAGATTACATACAAAGAGATTAAGATGTGAACTGACACTCCTAGGAGATACAAAAGAGGCTCCTGAGACAACAGAGAAATGAGGTGTCAGAAGCAGAAGGTGGAATTGCTTCCTTGAGAAGGTTTTTCATGATAATGATAATGATCTTACCTGTATAATAGTGCCTTTCATCCAGGAGGATCCCCAAAGAGCTGTACAAATGCCGTACACCAGTTCCTTTCAGACCATCATGGAAATTCTTCCACCTCTGGTCGGAGTGCAGCAGCTGTTTAACCACATCCAACCTGACCTCATCGCAGCAATGGGCAGGAGTTATTAAGATAAAGGCTGGTTACGGGGAAAATTTAGGACACCAAAATATAACTATATAAATCTCACGTCTGGACATAGGGTCATTCATTCCGCATAGGGTCATTTTTTTGTTTTCATTTCTTTGGTGTTTTACCTCCTTTTTCACCACTTACGTTGACATGTTTAAATAAGAATATCGAATCTGTTTCTTAAACATTAAAAACGCATCATTTCTCTTTTTCAAAAATCATGTGGAAAAACTAAAAGGCCAAAGCAAGTGGGACCGAACAAAGCTGTTGGAAGTATTGTTGTGTTAAAACTTTGGCCTGTGTTCAGGTGCATCTGAAAGAGCAGTGCATTGACTGGCCATTGTCAAGCAGATGAGAGATGCATCGACTGGTGCATGGCTGTTGATGGACAGTTGATAAAATGTGATATTTCGTATTTGATTGACAGGGTTGTGATGGAAGTCACCACAAGCCAGTGCAGATTGAGGAAAGACCTCTTCTATAAAGTAACTTATGGCTGAGTCTGGGGCAGTTCATTTTTCGTCTCGCAAACCATTATGTTACCTACTGAGCCTTTTAACTTCTCTCCTCAAAGCTGGCTGGCAACAGCTTTGTAAGAAAAGCCTCAGAAGACAGGCAGTAGGTGTTGTCCAGAAGTAAAAATTGATAGGAAAAAACCTCCCCAGTGCAGGTTCATAGCTCATCAGAAGAAATATTTGTACTTCAGGCATGGCTTGAAGACATTAGAGAAGCATACGCAGTGCTCAGATACAGCTCGTCTCTCTCTCTGAGTGCTAAATTACCATCATTGTTCTTTGTAGATTTTATTAGTTTTCTTGTCACTCTTATAAATGGAGTTCAACAGGAAAACAAAATGTATTTAGACAATATGGTCTATATGGCTTTGCAGCTAAACAAGTCTCCCTGTCAGATACTTTCAGCTCTCTGGCTATGAGGATGATGAAACGCTTTGCTTGCTCCTCTGCACTTGTGTTTGCTCTGCCAAGCAAACCACCAGCGTCAATGCCCGAAGGACAACTTGCTTTTAGAGAGCGGGCTTAGCGCTAGCCCTGGATATTATTCTTCTCGCTCCAGCCTCCAAGCCTAGAAGGCTTAAGTCAAGTTTACTACTTCATCGGTTGCCATGCACCAGAGGAACTACTAAGTGCTCACAACAGACGCCGACGCAGCGTCCTCCAGCATTATGTCTCTTTTCTATGAAGGAGGTCTGGGTCCTCGCCCTGCCTCTAACGTCTGACAGCCTCGTCATGACTCCCACCAAGCAAACTGCATGGCTCTGAGCAAACCCCTCTGTGGTCCAGTGTCCCTGTCTGCAGCATGGAGAATAATGCTGCTTATCCTGGTAGGGGTGGCTTTTGTTCTTCTGACAGCCACATTGCACAAAAGACAAATACAAATCTTCGTAGCATCCCTCAGGCGCCACAGACTGTTAAAACCAATACAAATTACAACTGTTTTACCTGCTGCTACTGCCATTGGTAACCTACCACCCAACTCCTGAGAGCACTGTACACACTGTACCATCTCGCCCTCAATGAAAACCTGCATGCTTATTGATGCTAACAAGACATTCCTCATAAATGAAATTATTCTCTCTTTTTTTTTTCTTCAGACTGAAGTTTTCAGATACTGAGATTAGGCCCCTAAGGACACTTGCCAGTATGATCATGTAATTTCAGGGTTTGGGGGCTTTTTGCTCTAACTTTATAATATTGTATTGGCAAAAGCCCTAGGTTTGACCCACTGGTCACGGACTAAAGCTGCTCTGACTGATGTAGCTTGGTTTACATGAGCAGCACATCTGGATTCCTGCTACAACATCATTTGCTTGCTGCCCTGGGCTGTGGCTGCCTGAGGAAGGTTTTGCTCACCTGACGAGGTCCACCCTAGGACTCAGCACAGGGCAACATCTGCCTATAAGCTTCCCCACGCTTTGGATCTTCTCCAGGAGGAATCGGACCAGGGTACTTGCCTCATACAGCTGGGTGACCACCCAAGGCAGGGTGCAGCATCATCTATCCTGATGGGGCTCAGCATGTCCCCCAACACCTCCAGCACCACCTAGTCACCACCTCCCACCTGCTGGTATTTATCCTTTTCTGTACCAGGAGGCTCATCAAGGAAAGGAGAGCTGAGGCTCACCAGGTGCCTCAGAATTAAAAAGCTGCTGGGGGCTGCTCACCTGGGTGTGAACGCTGCTGGTGCTAGCAGCAAACAGCTATTTCTGGCAGAACCCACCGTGTCCCAGCATGGACAGGAATCTGTTACCCACTGAAGAGGGTCCTGCTTGTTACTCTGGCTCTGCAGCATTCAATGGTTTTGATCTCTGTCTGGGCTACTGACAAGTGCTTCCCATCCAAAGTAAGAAATCCAGCAGCTTTCATCACCCGCACAGAAGCTTTCATTTTAAAAATAATGCCTTTCAAAGTCAGCTTGGCCAACAGCTGCTTCTAGAAGATTAGAGCTTTTCTCTGCCTTCTCTGGCAATCCAGATGGATTTGTTTGCCTAGTTTACATGGCACCGCATTGTTCAGCTATCTGTAAGCGCGATCAGTGCTGGCTTCCAATATTTCAAAGCCCTTGGCATCATCATCATCTAATACCAATTATGGGGGGAAAAAAGCCTCTTCCGAGTAGCAGCTGTTGAGTTTGGGAGGGGCAGCAGGGTACCCTTTGTGCTTGCACACTTAATCAGAAAGCTAAGAGGTACCAGTGCTCACATGACACAGCACTTTTGGGACAAGATACTACATCTAATCTGTTCCCAGGATTTTCCTGCTTACCTATCCCAACAGTGTCTGCAGAGGTATTTCTACATCAGGATGATCACGGTTTCCCAGGAATATCCAAGATGGCAAGAGTAGCATTTCCTGATTGCGGATTCCTTCCTGTGACAGTTCCACACCACATCGGGCTGATGCATGACTGTCTGAGAAAAGTTATATTGGAGATATTATCAACCTTTGCATGCTTCAACTTCACCCCCTGACCAGTCTCACAGTTTGGTGAGCATCTGCTTAGATGTCTCCTTTCACACATCCAAGGATGACAAACAAGCGTGGACTGCCAGATCCCCCCCAAACTTACATGGTTTTGTGCCTCAGCTTAACAGCTAAGTCAATATATTAGACACTACCATTAGTGGTCTGGGTTTTTCTGGAGCTGCTGAGCACCCGCAAGTCCTATAGACATCACGTACAGATTCTCCCTGCTCAACTTCTTTCCCAAAAGTTGTCACAGCTCTGTTATTATCTTGCTTCTTCCCTAGCCTGCATTAGCTTGCAAGCGTTGACATATGTACTCCACTGTAGAACACAAAGTCCAGTCACTCTGCAGAAACAGTCCATGACAGATCCAAATGCCTGTAACAATACAGATTTTCCTTGACTTCAACTTCTGCCACAAAAAAGCTCTTCATGAGTCATTTGGCAGAGACATTGCTCAGTCAAGAAAACATTCCTTCACTTGGGGACAATAAACAGCCCTGTTACATGTGCTGCCACTTCTCTCCTTTGTTTTATTTGTAAGACCTTTAACACAGGAATATCAGCTTCCTTGTGATTCTTCATTCTCCTCATTATTTACAGGTATTAGGAATAGTTCATTTCCACCTGCAAATCAACTGTTCGTATGCATATACTTGCAAGACACCATCTATTTTGCACAGGCAAATGCAAGCTGTGAGGGACACGCTTGAGCACTGGAGATACAGGCCCTAAGTGCAGCCCACAAAGAGATTATAATTTTGGATAGGAACCAGTATTCAATCTGGGGTAACATTTGCACCGCCAGATGTCATAATACTTGTTATTCCGCATTCCTTATGCTGGAAAGTGCTACATCTGGCTCAGGAACACATCAAAGGCTATGTCTACACAGCATTTTGTAGGCAGACTCAGGCTCGATCTGACCGCGCTCCAAGCCAGTCAGGATCCATGTGGCCTCACCAGTGTGTTGCCAAACCCCAGATGATCAGCCCAGATGATAAAAAGTGTGTATGAGAACAATCAGAGCTCAGAGCAAGTGTGGCTCCCTACAAAAATGGCTGTAGATAGACCAGGCTCAAATTTTCAGGAATCCTCCATGAGGTTTTAGACTTAAACTTCTCCATCTGCCTGGCTGGTGGCAAAAGTAATGAAGTTTCTTTTCATACACAGAAACATAAAATCACAGAATGGTTTGGGTTGGAAGGGACCCTAAGGATCATTGAGTTCCAACCCCCCTTCCACTAGCCCAGGTTGCTCAAAGCCTCATCCAGCCTGGCCTTGAACCCCTCCAAGGATGGGGCATCCACAGCTTCTCTGGGCAACCTGGGACACTGCCTCACCACCTGCACAGGAAAACATTTCTTCTTAATGTCTCATCTAAATCTGCTCTCTTTCAGCTTAAATCTGTTACCCTTTGTCCCATCACTACACTCCCTGATGCAGAGTGCCTCCCCATCTCTCCTGTAGCCCCCTTTCAGCACTGGAAGCTGCTCAAAGGTCTCCCCGGAGCCTTCTCTTCTCCAGGCTGAACAACCCCAACTCTCTCAGCCTATCATTTAATAAAAGATTGAAAAGTTAGGATTTCTACAAGCTCAGTTACCATATAATATCAGCCAGACTACATTTATTAATCACCTATTTCCATGTGTTTGCAAGGGAGTTAGAGTTTTCCTTTTCCTTCTGGTTAACTGCATTTGGACAGAAGTCAAAAGTTGATTTAAAACATGAGAGAAGTGCTGAAGAAGCACAGAAGCAAGATGGTGTCATGTCCTTGATTTTGTCATGCATTGAAGCAGCTGCCAGCCCTGGAATAGATGGGAAACCTCAGCTTCTGGTGCTACTTCATGTGGTCTGTTCATGTTGGTAATGGGCTCCAACAGCTTGAGATCCACCTGATTTTTGATGATCCTTCTCCAACACTCCCTTCAAGGAGGAGTGAACCTTGTCCTCCATTTCTATGCATTGCCCCAATGCACTTTGGAGAAAACCAGTGACCCTGACGCAAAAACACTTTCTGTGTGAATGCAGATCACGAAACACCAACCAGGTGGGGGATGGTTGAAGACATCCTGCCCTTCCACAGTGATGAAACATAGCTTTTCCTGGTCTCCACGTAGGGAAGTCAGTGTGATCTCCCCACCTGAGTTTAGGAGTGGGCTTTTGCCTGGTGAAAGAAGCTTGGTATGTGGGTTTGTTTATGCAGACTTGAGCATAACTGGTTTCCTCGGGTGAGAGCTGTTTGCCCAGGCTCAGACAGTACAAATGCATGTGATTTACAACGAATTCAGTGGTAAGTCAGCATCTGGATCTGCAGTATTTCAAATTATTGCTTCATACTGCGAATGACGTGCCTGAGCTTTTACAGTGTTCCATGTGAGATACCCAAAGGAAATTTTTGGACTACTGAGTTATCATTACTGAGCTACTGCAACTGCTATCTGTCCTAACATTTCACTTCATGAAGTAATATTTAAGTTACCACCAAAGAGGGTCTTGCAATACCTCCTTAAGCCAAAGGGTGGGTGAACACCAGAGATGGTTCCAAATTTTGTCACTCCAGGGATGGTTGCAAATGGTCCATTTCTCCTGGAGCCCAACCATCCTGCCACACTGGATAAGGTAGCTTGCACCTCTCCCTGGTGTACACTGGCTACCAGCTGTCATAAAACTTGAGGCAGAATTTTATCGATCAAACCTTCTGGAAATATGCCGTTCCCAAATAAAACCTCAGCAAGACAGAGGTAGCAGAAAGGAAATAGTTACGCTGAGGCAGAGTATTTTCATTTTTTTACTTAGAGTCACCATTAGTGCACTCCAGTCACCTCTCAGCTACACGGCAAATTTAAGGCCCCTAAAAACAAAGGCAATGAGCAACACGTTACCATAAAGAAGGACTGTTCAGCACTCTCTCGGTGACACTAAACAGTCCATAACTATGCTACACTGGTGGGAGCCTTTTTCTAGGGCAGATGTACAGTAATTGCTACCAGTCCCAGCAAAATCTGAGTAAGCACTGAAGATGAAAACAGGCAAGGGAGAGGAAGACCTTTGAAGAAACAGGGGGTACCACAAGGACATTTGGCCATGCTGTACAGTCATCTTCTGGCATTTATCTCTAAGATGAGGGCAGCAAGCATGCTAGCACAGCAAGATTGCTGTCCCAGGTCCAGGCAAGGGGCACAGAAGGAGCCATGGTGCTTCCGAGCTCGAGACCAGCAATAAAGCACTGAACCTGGATTTCCTGAAATAAAAATACCTTAAAAGTGGTGGAGATTCCCCGTTCTCTTAGGGATGAGAACTCCTCTGGACAACCAGAAACCTTCTGGTGCTGTGAAAGACCTCTTGAGGTCTAGGAAAAGGAAAGGGGCTTTTTGCTTCTGCTTGTAAGAAGAAAAAAGGAAAGACTACTTGAAAGGTACTCTCTACTTCTCTCTGGCAAGTAAGGACTGAGATTCTCTTGAACAGTACTAAGCAGGAGACAGTTCTAGTCATACGACACCATATTATAAGTCCATCTGCTTCTCAGAAAGTTATGTTCAGCAGGAATTTACAGACCTAATTTTTCTCTTTAGTTCTTTTTCATCAGGATAAATGTGATGAACTTTAAGAGGTACAAAGTGGGGAGAGTGGGGACAAAAGAAATATAGATGAATTTCAAGGTAAAAAAGTACACTCCATCCTCAATTCATGGAGCTTAAGTACTCGAATATCTGAACAGCTGGTGATTTTGCATATTGTATCATCTGTGCTGTGGTATGGAGGTAGAGCCATATCTACAATAACAACAGGCTTTGGGGCTTAACTGAGAATTGCTCAGGATTTTGTTCATATAAACCAGCTATTCCACTACAAGGGTAAATCTTATACCAAAGTTTTCACTTTTTGTGTTTGAATTTTCATTACAATGCTGATTATTATAATTAAAAAAAAAAAAAGAAAAAGAAAAAGACAAGTCGTCTCTCCAGTAGAAACAAGAGCAATGCCTTTTACTGGAGTTTCATGAATACACTTCAATGTCACTTGAAAGTCTCCTGAATAGTCGAGCTGCTTGGTTTCTGTGAAACAGCCCAGGAGTCTCTCTCTGTCCAGCTCACGCAGCTAAGTTAAGCTCTTATTAAACTCAGTTGTTATTTTTCTAACAGATTCTTAATTACTGTTTTTTGAAGCAACAATCATCCCACGCTTCACATTCGCTTTGTCTCTCCACCTCTTCGTGCGGCGCAAGAATGTGGGCAAAGCGTGGGAGGCTCCAAGAGCCCAAGCAATTGAAAATTGATGAAGCGCTTTAAAATAAAGGAATGATCCTTATTATAAAAGGGGAAAAACAAAGTAGCACACTGAGATAAACAAAGACGCACAGACAATGCAAGGAAAATAATATTAGCAGATGTTGAGCCAGCCGTTAATGATCTGTTTTATATTTAAATCTATTGCTTGAATGCTGGAGCCAGAACACCAAGGAGCGAGAAAGAAGCCTGGCAGCAGCCATGCACTTCACTTTTATTGCTCTGACTCCAATCATTGATGTTGTCTTTTTAAGTTATCAGTATAAATTTGTTGCGTGCGAGCTGAGTGCTGACGGAAAAGCAGAGCCGATGCCACGGAGAGGGAAGGGCTCTCCTTGCAGACCAGGCGCAGCAAACCTCCCCGTGCACCCAGACCACTGAATCTCCTTGGAGGAACAGTGCTCGAGGCTTGTTTGCTTGTAGGACCTGGACTGGACATCTGGCAGCCACTGCTTGCCAGAGCCAAACCCTCCCCGCTGCTCCTGTAAGCCTGGCCTGCACCAACAATGCCCGGGATTTTCTCAAAGTCGTAGTCCAACCCTAGAACCAAGGCGTTGCTGAAGAGGCGTTATGTCACATCTGCCACGAGCGGCTCCCTGGTGTTATTTTGGCATGTGGGGCAGGCTGGCAGAGATCACAGCCCCACTTTCGAGATCCCTACAGCTACAGTTGCCTTTTATACTGATTCCTCCCCTCAAAGGATACCTGGGTTTTCAGCAACGTACCACTCCAGACGTGTTTATTGCAAATCAACATGATGGATAAAAGCTGGAGGGAGAAAAGCTCCCTCATGCGCCATTCAGCCGGGGTCAAACATTCAACGGCAAACCTGCAAGCAGCTCCACAAGAACAAAATGCCAAAATAGCATCTCAGATCAAACTTCAGGTAATTTAGGCAACATCAGAGAGAGACAGATCTTATTCAACGCTGGAGCAAGACACCCCCCCCCGCCCAAGACTGATCCTTTCCCCAACCCCACCTGCACCCCTGTGCGTGGGTCTGCACAGGGCTACGGCACCCTTTGCTCAAGTCCCTGCCCAAGACATGGGACCTGGACCTGCTGCATCCTGCAGCATGCACCAGCCATTCGGACTAGATGGAGGCCATCAGCTTGAGTGCTCTTCCAGGGCCGTGTGTCTTGGTTTATGCCAGAGTTTCTTGCTTTTAAGTTTCATCTTGCTTCACATGACCTGGCTGCCCTGTCTGCATCCACACTCTCTCCTGAAGCAGCTCCTAGTTATCAGCTGTCTCTCTCCCTCTCCTTGATATTTATATTTTCATTTGCATTCTCTAATAAATACACTGCTTCTACCTTTCAGGGTGGTATTTCCTGCTTATGCTATTTTCAGGACTTTGGTAAAACTTTGTAAATCACCGCTCCTGAAGAACAGATACTACCCAAACAATCTGTTGTCTGCTTGCTGTCAGCCTGACATAGACAGAGAACATGATATGTAAACACAATAGGGGAAAAAACCCAACCTAAACGGAAAGGGCATTGCTCCAACATTTCCCCCTGTGCTCCTCGGTACCCAGAGGAAGGGCGCTGGGCTACTCACAGGTTTTAATCCAGCTCCAGATGACCAGGATCAGAGACTGCTGCTGTTAACTACCTGCTGCCTCTTCAGAGGCAGGGATGTCCTCACTAGATCTTTTTAGGATCAACTAGATACTGGTTCCTCATGGAATTAGTGGACCTGTCAGGCTGATCTACTCTCTTCTGTTACTATTATTGTAATAAAAATATCATTACAATCTATTATTTATATTAATAATTCATACCAACCACTACCTAACATAGAGCAATAATACCATTGATTTTAAGTTATTTAAAATGGAAAACGTTAATTTTACTTGTGCTGTACTGATTTTAGATCAGTGCACATTTTTCAGTTAAGACAGGACAATTTCATCCAAGACATGCTCTGGTTGCAACTTCCACAGCCCCTGCTCCACAGCCCATCCAGCTGGACCACCGAGGGCCTCTCCAGTGTGACAGTCCTCTGGGCTGGTCCATACGGATCAAGCCTCAAGTCAGGCACTTTATAGATGCCTACCATGAGAGTATGGGTACTTTTAGTCATCACACTTGAAATCTCATCACTGAAAGGTGTCAAGTTTGTTTGAAAAAGAAAAAAAAATTAGCCATTATGTAATTTTCATAGATACTCATTTCACCCTGTATTGATGTATTACTGGCCCAGAATCTTCTTCAAGCTAAAGGTAATTCCATCACCTGAGCTGAGTGAGGAATCAGTTTTAGTACTGACCTTCTCCTGCTTTACCAGAGCTCTCCCACTTTTCAAAGACAAGAAAGGCTCAGCTAACCCTTTAAAAGCTCTTCAGTTCAAGTTATATAAATATGTTAAATTTAAAATATTGAATAATTTTTGATGCTTATTAACATCCAGCAACACCCCTTCTGACCTTATATGTGCACCCTGACAGCCCAGAACAATCAGACCCACAGCTCTTTGGTATATCCTTTCCCATTGCCTACTAAATGCCTGTGTTTGCAATTATCTCCCAGCAAACAGAGTCGTGTAAAGTCAAAGGGAACAGAAAGCAGATCTGTGTTTTGACTCTTGCACTCACCACACCTCAATAACACATTGCTTTGCAAATCACTGTTGTGAATGCTAGCATTTGGTGGTGAACACTTGGGACAACATTACTGTATCCATTATATATTAATAACAGATGCATGTGTATCCTATTTTCTCTTCCCTTTCTCTCCTCCCCTTCCCTTTTAGTGATAATTAACAAGGCAATAAACATGTAAAACTTAAAAATCACAGAAGTGGAAAACTGATGAAGGCCTCTGAAATGATACCAAGGGAAAAAAAAAAATCAGTGAACCAGGAGAACATATAAAGTTATTGCCATTGAGCTTTGCAGAGAGCACAGAAATTGAAAGGATAATAAATAACACGGGCAGGTCACTTTTCCAGCAAGAGCTAAAACCGAGGTGAGCTGAGCTAACTTAAACAACCTCCGTTATGATGTAAACGAAGGGAGGGATTTTTTATGCTTGAAGATCTTCAGGTTTATGGAGCTGGGGAATGGAAAGGTATTTTTAAAGGCACTCAGGCATCCAGGAGCGTGACCAGCTGCACCCAGCGCAGTGGGGCAGCCGGGTCTCCGCCAGCAGCCAAGGTCCCACCCAGCCCGGCCACGGGGACCGGGTCCCCTCACAGCCCACATCCCTCGCATGCTGCTCTGCGATTAATGAAGTGTGACAATAAACGGTGGAAAAGCAGCATTATCCCCAGGGGAAATCCAGCCCACACTGTGAAAATGGGAGTAACCAAGGAGAGTAGTGGGCTTTTGAGGAACTCCGCTGTGATAAGCGTTAGCTTCATCCGTCTCGTTAGCTATTGCCCTGCCACCTTGTCCCCGGGTGTATGTGCGCTTGCACACACAGACACACCAGCACTCACAAGCCTGGACTTCCCAACAGCTGAAAGCAGGAGCTCCTAGATCAAGTGCATATGCTGAGGACTTAAGATCAGTTTAATGAACCATCATGACTACATTTGGCCAAGTTTCCCATCTTGCCTCTTTTCTGTACCTCAGACTGTTTTGATCCATTTGTGAGAAATTTAGTTTTTGGCAAGTGAAAGTCCTTTATCACTGCCAGTGGTTAATCTCTGCCGTGACACATGTATTCAACCAGAGAAAATCCAATATTGACATTTGTACCTTGAGGGGAAATGAGGTTGAACGCTGGATACAAAATAAATTCATGGACTATGCCAAGCAACTGTGTAATATCTATATCATGTATAGGCATTTTGCTTTCCCTGATAACTCAGATTTAGCTTGATCACATCTGGACTCCACTATCATTCCATATAATCAGTCAAAAGGATGCTGGTGGACAACGTCTGGACGAATCTCTGATAGCCCGACTTGGCTGCTCCAGCCTTTTGGCGGTCCACTGAGAACCGGCTGTTCACAAGCTGCTAAATCTCTCCCTTTTTTCCACCTGCTAGAAAGCATTAATAGGCAGCTTAAAATACGTTGAATACTCTCCCAACATTAATTTCCTCTGTAAGCAACTACTGCCTTGGCCACAAGGAGGTTCACAACAAGAAGGAGATGGTCTGAGCGGCCAGAGGGTCACACATGGGAAGGACCAAGCCCACGAGTCTCACTGAAACGTGTTGTCGCTGTTAATCATTTTCATTAGCACTCTTCCTAAAAGTCATCCCAAAACCATGAAATCCTATTGTGCAAGGCAGTGTACAAACACGCTGTGGCGTGAGGCCCTGGCTCCAAAGACTTCACAGCCCGAGAAGCCCTCATTGCCCTTTGCACATCTATTTTTAATTCATTAATTTGATTTCTAGAGCTGGATTTTAAAGTTCGGAAATTTGCTATGCTTGCATGCATAGTGCAATGCCTTTAACCATAAGCAGCCTCACTGATTTCAGGAAACCTTTTTGATAGATTTACGTGCTTTTTTTTTCAGCACACATATACACACATTTGTCTGTGTGTGTATATTCTGTATTTCAGATTATACACAGGCATAAATATCTTGGTCTACAGAATATTTCCCAGAGGAAGATCAGAGCCTACAGTATTAAATTATCTCTCTCCAAAACTAACTGTGCTTTATCTTGGGTGTAGTGCTGCTGAAAATAAGCAGGACTTCTCAAAGGCTGTTTGTCAACTTGAACAAAGGTATCAGGGTAATATTGCAATAGCGATCAAAGTGCCTGATTTTTAAACCTTGCAAACCATTTAATTGAACGTCAAAACTTCCGAATGACCAAATGACTTTTTTTTTTTTTTTTTTTACACTTTGTCATTGAAAAGAATACGGTGGAAAGACTGGAAGTAACTTGTGGTTTAGATTTAACCAAGTCTGGACAGAAATATGAGAGCCAGCCAGAGCTGGAAATAATCCACGGTTGATGATTATTCTGACCACCGACAATCAGAAACTGGGAGCTAATTTTTAAAATTTATTAACTGCTTCTTTCCTTTATATCTAGTACTTCACCCATTAATAATGAGCCAAAAACAAATGATGATGCTATCACGTAGACTATCTGGTCACCCGGAACTTGCATTGCTTGCCTAAAAAATTCTTTACATTTGCTGAAGCCAATGATACCCTGAACTTTGCACGTGTAACACAGAAGGGCTTCACCTATGACAAAGACAATAGAGCCAGGAGTGGCATCTTGACGATGTTTTCCTGATACAGTGATTTTGGTTAGAGAGATAACAAAGGAAAGCGAGGTGAACATCAGAAACTGCTAAACTCAAATGCAGAACTAATGGTTAAAAAAAAGCCCTTCAGAGCAGTAAATCTGATTTCTGTAATGGGGGATATACCAGCCACACAGAGCCGGAGTAATGCAATATTCAGTGGGGCTTAGTCCAATCAAAGGGATAGGTATATCTTTATTAAGAAACATTATGGCCAACAAAGCTGAGAGAAATCATCACAGAAGGAATATCCAGAATCAAGGGGAGGAAACTGAGCACTATTTACCTAGACAACAAGACGGCTTTGTGGCAGCATCATACAAAAAGCTGATTTATATGAGAGAATTACTACAATTTACTCAAAAGCATAATGTTTTCATTCTCAATTGAGATGCAATTTACTTGATTACAAAAAAAAAAAATCAGAGACCTCTCCTGCAAAACTTCCCCACTAGAAAGGTATTTCAAGGGGTTGCCCTGAGGACCAGCTTGTTGTAGCTCGGGTGAAGGCACCTGTGATAACAGAGATGGGGAGAAAGGTGAGCGAATCTGCAGCACATGCAAAATTTCAGAAACAGTTCACATACAAAACCAGGTCAAACAAGGAACATATAGGCATTAATAGAGAGGAGCAGTGGATGAGTCTGACACTGAGGACAAAACTGAGAGTCCAGAACAGACCCATAAAAGCATCACACTGGTGAAACACAAGAGAGGTGGGCAGGACACCAACATCCTCTCTTGGCACTCAAATACCATGTGTTCTGCTAGACACAGGACGTGAGTCAGCAGGAGTTTTGCTCAGCGAGGACCACAGACCCAAAGTCTTCTCTCTGCAGATGTTAAGTAACCACACAGATGTCCCCAGGGGACTAGACACATGACAGAACAGACAGCACGTCCCCAAACTACCCCAGGCGGCACCCTTGTTGAATATAAAATTATATTGGGCTATTTAAATCAGTGCCACTACAGTGGAGACTCAGTCGCCAGGTTCCTACCTGCTGGCTGGGCTACAGCTAGAGACAGTGTCCTCCTAAATCACCCTGGCACAAGCCAGCAGTAGGGCAGAGCTGTCACCTCATCACCTTACTGTCTCTGCAAGGGAGGCTACATTTCCAGTTTTGCTTGCTTTCCCCTTGGTTTCTGTGTTTGATGTTCACAAGCACATACAGCCTCTGCAACAAAGGCAGTAAATACATACACATATGTCTATATAGTTTGGTTTCTATCAGAAATCAAGGATTTGGTTTCACCAGAAAGTTGTCCCAGTACCACACAGGGCAGAATACCAAGGAAATTATATCTAATCCATCCTGTATGACCTGTTTCCTTTAATGTGGAGGCTATTCCAGAGAGAAGATGCATCACCAGCATTTCCTAGGTACTCAGTGGCTGTTAAAACTTTAGTCTTCAGAAAAAAAGGTTAAAGTCTATTGTTATCCCAGGGCTCCTGTTAAATCAGAGACAGCCACAGTTTTCCTCTACCTTCAAGGTCCCTCTTCATGTGCAGGGAACATTTATTACCAGCACCATCTTCATAATCTTGGGATGGAGGCTCATCTGGGCCAGGTATCTTCCTAATCTTCATTAACTCTAATTTCATTATCACCTGTCCTGGAGTGACCCTGAGATCACTCACTACTTCTTTCTTCCTCCTCTGGGAAATGAATTTCTGTTTCTGTCCTCAGCTACTGAACGGCTTTTGTGAGCCCTGCGGCAAATAATTAATATTAGTCCTATCCCCTTCACCTCTCACCAGCCTGGGTGCCCCACCCCACCTTAAAAGCTCTGCTGGCTCCTCGACTCATCTCTCTGTTTCTGATATACGTTTTTAAAAGCCTCTAGAATATTTGGCTTGGCTTGGTAGTCTTATTTCATCCCTTGTGTGAGCTTTTCGCACCTTTTTTTTTTTAACATCCATCTATTAACCTTCCTATTCCTCATCTTCCCTGCTTGCATTTGATGTTCAGCAGTTCTCAGATGTCTTTTGCATGACATAAGAACCAATTTTTCCAGTTAATTATTCAACCTCTTCTCCTGTATCTCCCTTCCCCCCAAACAAGAGTGTTATGAAGGTGGGTTTGGGGTGACAGAACATCACCAGATTAAAAAAACTAGACTGAATGAAAGGTCGTACCACAAAAGGGAGGTCTAGACCAAAGAGCTGGGAGGCCCCCCCTGACTGCAGGGAAAAGTTTTGTAAAAAGCTGATGCCCCAGCTCCCTCCCCTGGCAGCAGCAGAGGACATTGTCATCTGAAAAGGTGCAATAGCATTTTATTTCTGTCCCGGCACCAAACAGAAACAAATAGGGGACGAAGAATGATGATGACCAAGAGAGGAGAGAGAGCAAAGGAAACACACCTTTTCTTCAGCTCTGTGTTTTGAGAAACATCTGAGGCAATAAGCAAGGAGTTTTATGAGCTAATTGTGCTTTAATCAATTTGAGCTCTTCACTGTACAGGCGATGCTGCTAACTTCTATTTGATTCATGTATGGTTTTGCACTGCGTCCCCACTGTTAGCAGCTTTACAGTAACAAAGCCCCCGTTTGCCACCGTCCCTGTGGACATTGCTCCTGAGGAGCGTGCAGGTGAGAAGAACACCCGCGAACAAAAACAAAGAGGAAGAGCAGGATCCTTTGCATAAACAAGGGGAGAAAATGGAGCGATTGTGCTGCATGCTGTGAGGTGAGAGTGAAAGTTTGGCAGCTGGCAGCAACCCGCGGCCACCGATCTTTGGAGAAAGAAATCCTGGCACAAACGTATTTGGGAGAATCCAATAAAAATGTAGAAGTGAAGGCAGAAAACTCTCCTCTCCCGGTTGTGAACGTGTGTCCACACAACCAGCATATGTTAAGCCTTTAAATGAACATTTGGCCGCAAAACAGTAGCTATGGCAATACGCAAGCACGAATTTATGTACTGTACGTACATACCACATAGAAAAGCTTTCTGTTTCTGAACTGGACTGGCAGCTGCTTGAAATTTTCCCCTTCGCTTTCCCTAAGGTCTCAGGTGTGGGATTCATAAGCCAGTGTCTCAGCTAGAACAGGTGTCTATCGCTGTGTAAATAGCAATTAGGCCCAAATTTCAGACTTTTTTCAAATCCCTATCTGAGGAAAAGCCCAGGAATAAATAGTTGCTGTAACGGCCAGGGGTATTGTGTAGCATTATAGCCTCCAGCTGGGCTATTACATACTATAGACGGGTGAAGAATACAAGCACCTGACAGATGTGTTCTGTTAGCTTCATTAGAAAAGAAACAAAGAAACTCCTCAATTAATAGCAGTGGAGCCAAAGGGAAGGGGGGTGCGGGAGGGAGGAATCATAGCCTGTTATTTAAACAGAGTCAGGGAGCCTTTCACTGATGGCTTAATATGATTCATTAATAAAAACAGCTTTTTGAATGCCCAGTTTAAGTCAAAAGAAATCACACTAGTGTGGGGGTGTTTTTTTGTTGGTGGTGGGTATTTTATCCCTGTAAAAGAAGGGCAAAATAACTAACCGGAGTTGCTGAATTCATTTTGTGAGAGGCTCGTCCTTCTCAAAGCCCCTTTTCTGTGGGGCGTTTGTCCCTTGGGGTGGTGGCACAGCTCTTGGGAATTGATGGGGTCATGTTAAGGCTTTCGGTAAGAGAGATTTGCAGAGGTAATACCGAAACACTCCACATCCCAACTAGGAAGAATTAATGATTTTGAAGTGTCAAAATGGATCTCTTCAATATATCGGAAATCAGATGCATCCAGAAAGTCACACCTTTCCATCACATTATTCCTGTTCTGAGGGACTGAATGACCGGTAAAGCCTTGCTGAGTGTAGTTCTGTGTGCTGCTTCTTTAAAAATATCGGGCTTCTTTATTTAATGCCGTTTTAATAATAATAAATGTATGTACAAACTATACCGTGCTGCAGCTCCTTCTTCTGCACAGGCACATGACAGGGTTGAGCATCCTGCAGCTAGCTGCAGAAACCACGTCTCTTCTGCTCCTAAAAATAAGATGAAGCCTTCACCACCTTTTAAAAGCAAACAGCAAAACTCAAATGCAACATAATTTTTAAGCTGCAGCACTTACTGCTGTCACTGGAGGTAGCAGTAAGAACTATCTCCCCAACACACATTTGAAAGAGAAGGAGGCATTTCAAACATTTGCAGCTTCAGGAGCTCACAACACGAAGCCGTGCTGGAGGATTTTAAAGATGAAGAAATTTCTGCAGCACCTCCACAAGGTTGTGTAAGATAAGTGGGAGGGAAAGGACAATTCAGCACCTGCAAGTACAGAAGGAGCCCTACAACGGAGGTAGCCATCGTTTGCACCTTGACCTGCCAAATGACCCCACACCAAGAGAAGAATCTGCCAGATTCACCAGCCTCCGCCCGGGCAAGGGGACAGCGATGGTGTGGCTCTTGCACAGCAGCCTCTGGGTCCGTGTGGTCCAAGCATGATGAGAGCACAGTCAATGCACTGAGCTGGGCGGCCAGTTTGATGAGATATATCACAGGACTGAGGAGACAACAATACCTGTCACATATTTCCCCGCAAGATGTTTCCTGCAGTGCATTAACTGATGTTTTGTCAAAGCCTGCCTCTAAACATACCAAACGGTGGGTCTTCCATCACTTCCCAAGGGACAGTCATCCACGACCAAATAGATCTTGCTGTCGAGAAGATTTCTTTTATATATTCAGCCTAATTTTTCCTGTTCTTAATTTCATCCCATTACTCTTAGTTAAACCCATTCCTATTGTCCTAAACAATCTACCTCCCTGGAGAATTTACCCCCTCCCTGTATTTGTAGGCTATTCTTTTGTCCCACTGTAGTCCTCACTTAGCGAAGCCATCTATATTTAATTCTTTTAATCTCTCTTAATAAATTAGTCCCTCCAGCAAGCAAGGGGAAGGGAATATTTGAGATGTTATTCAGTGGTGAGCTAGGATGCTCTGCTGCATTTGGGGATATCTAGAGCATGGAAAATACCTAGGGGAATCTTAAACATTCATGTTACCACTTCCCCCCCCACCCCCCCACAAATGTTTGAACTGCCATAGACAAAGTGATTATTTCTGAAGGTGAAAAATATAACTAAATAACTTTGTTTCATTCTCCCTTTTCTGCCCGACTGTTGTAAATGTCTGCTTTGTCCTCAGTTAATAACCTCCATCACCAGCTGGACAGCTCTTGCTTACAAGCTTTGCCTTCCTTTACACCCTAACCTAGGATTTTTGTGTCTGGATGAAAAGTAGAGAATCAAGACAGCCAGAATAAAAATACGTTGAACTGTACACGGTATCGAGCAAACACACTGCTGCTGCAGCACGCTGGAGCTTTTTCCATCAGGCTTGAAGAAGCTGTTTACTTGTGATAGTTTGTATAGTTTTGACAAAGTACATACAATGTACATATAAAATCCCGATGAATTAGATAGTATCACTATTTTCTTTTTCTGACAGAATCCCACAATAGCTGTACTTTGCCCTCCCCACCCCAAATTAATGACTTGGAGGATTCAGACTTATGAGTTAGATGCAAACTAACGACTGGTTTATTTTAATTGCTGGTTTCCTTCCTAAGGACAGTTAGTATGACAGAGCTATTGATGAAGTCTTCCCTTTCGGAGAACGCTGTATAATTCTGCGTGTGTCACATTTATTTGCTGCAAATCGCCCTCTGTTCAATCAAGCTCTGCAGCTGAAGAAAGTGAAGTGACTTATACCAGGTGGTGAGGATGGTGTGGTCTTTGAACCTGGCTTTTAAAAATGAAAATAGTTGATAGTAATACAAACACAAATATAACTACTACTGCTACTACTACTACTACTTATAATGAATTTACTTCATGGCCCTTTTCCTAGGTAGCTTAAATACCCCTTCCACTGCAGCAAGTGGAATTTTATACTAAAACTTGCATCCTACCACAATCTTAAGGTAACTATCAGCATTTGTTGAAGGGACTGTAATAATATTTGACTTTTGTGTTGAAAAGGGATTTTCAATTGCTTTAAATACATTGAAAGACTTGGAATGACTGGGCCTGTGCACTGAAATCATTTAAATATCTAAAGGAGAAATACACAGTCCAACACATGAACCAGTGCCCATAACTGGCTCTGATACTTCAACAATTTATTTATTTTTTTCTCTTCAGCTGACTTAATAGAGTAAAATGAATTCAGTACTTGCCAAAATGCCTATTGCAAAAAAAAGTCAAACAATTGATATTTGGGTCATGCAAACCTGAAAAACATTAGAGACCAATAAATGATGTCTTCTGGAGGATATGAAAATAAACAGACCCACATGTTAATGCGAACCGACTCAGTCTTTAAGCCATTGTCATTTTTTCTCTTTGCATTGTGGTAACACATAGGATCCCCCTTTATAGACTTGGAGAATTCTGGTTATGAAGCATGAAACCCCAAATAATCCTTACCTCAGGGGTTTTTACACTAAGGAAAGTAGGATCGGGAGGAAGCTAGGAACGTGTGTGGAGAAGCAGAGGAAAAACACATCCCTGGCATGCACAAGGTGTCCTGCGAGTGCCTTCCTTCTCTCAAGTATTCCTTCTCTTCCACCACCTCACCTGTTTGTCTGTTCAGTGACCAGAATGATGGCTTAACGTCACTGCTGGTGGCTATTTCCAGAGTGAGAACATGCCCATGAAGAAGACTTCTTCCACAGATTGCAGGATCCCCTATTCCTTCCCTCTGGAGTCTCGGGGCCAAGCTCTTGACATGGTGTTGCCCCACGTCCAACAGCTTTGTTCTAAGAGAAGGGAAAAATCACACGTTTACTTCTCTTGCTATGTTTATGGGTCAGCTTGAGTGCAAAATGAGAATATACACAGGCTGGAAAGTCTATTTTAATCTCTAGGTTTTTTATATTTTCTTCTTTCATCATCCTGCATTGCAAATTATTCTAGTTCTATTTCTCCGGTGTATTAAACTAGCGCATTGCCAAGTCTCAGCTCTCCATTCAGGTTCTGGAATCAAAGCCTTAGGCCAATTTTATTTCATTTGTATTTGCTGTCAGAGCAATGTCTTTATTCTAAAATGCCCTTCTCGTATCAGCTTCTCAGGTGGTTTGACAGAAGTAGAAAGTGTGAGGACAAAAACCCTCCCCCGCACCGCAGCCTGCAGTATTGCTTTTATGTTTTCACCCTCTCCGAGGAGAGAAATGTACAATGCACTCCGGGAAAATGGAGTTCAGGATGCCATTTAGCAATGAAGGGGATTTTTTTTTTCTAATTTTAGCTAGGCACTTGACCTGTTCATAAACCCTTTCTATTTTATTTATATATATCTGTACATATATGATACGTATATATATGTATGTGTAAAGAAAGCACACACACTCATGCTGCTCCTCCTCCAGGCTAATTTTTTAACAGCGTTTATTTTCATCTGCTAGTGGCACATTTACTCAATCACCAACAAAATTTTAGTAAAGGGGAGTAAAAATCTATCATGTCCAATGACGATAACCATGCAGCGCCATGCAGCTGGGGGTTAGGCTGGGACCAGCCGTGTTTTGCTTTTTGCCACCAAGGACTGCGATGGAGCTTTTTTTATGCGTGGGTAGAAAAGTGATTTAAACTGGATGACAGGAAGCCCAAATCATTTTGTCATATTAAAGACCATCAAGGATCCACCTCAGGATGGAAGTGTTTGATGTCAGATATAACACCAGAATAAAGCAAGGCAAGGATGCTGTAAACAGAGCATCTTCAACAACACAGGGCAAGGGGAAGCATAAGAAAAGTTTATCTTCAGGCATTGCATGTTAAGCAGTAACAGTACTTGATAATAGTTTATAGTCCTCTGTCTAATACTCCTTGTTGTGTCTGGCAAAGGAAATCTTGTCTTCTAATGATTTTTATTTGCCAAGCACAAATGTGTGCTATCTATCAAATCACATATACTTAAACATATATAAGCAAACATTAAAAACCCACGTGCATACTTACCCATCTGTCTGCAGCACCCTTCCATGGCAATGCTGAGGACACTGAAATCCCTGGGTCATGTACTTTTGCAAAGGTCTTGGTAAGCAGCAATGCAGCCTGCAGTGCGACAGGAACAGCGCAGTGTCCTCATCCCCTTCACACTGTTTTCAGAAGTAATGGTTCTCACCCCTTTAAAAAGAACAATGATTTGGGTTGTGCAACATATAGACACCTTCCCAAGCACAAACATTTGTAATGGGCTACTCCCCATTAAGTGCTCTGGTTTTAGATAGTTTAATTGGTGTCCTCACTAGTTGAAGGCAGAACAATGGGTTTCTCAACTGAAGAATGTGTATGTATGTTAAAAGCAGGGATCAGCTGAGAACTCTGTACCAGAGCAATGAGTTTCACCTGGGCATTCGAAATAAATCTCATCTACTGAAATCATCGCTACGTTTAGGATCCCACAAAATGTAATGCCTTAGGAATGAAGCATTTCAGAAAGCAGTTGAACAGTGCCAGTATTTCAACATCCACGGCCAGGAAAAAGAACCCTCAGTTCACTGTCTTGCTAAGTGAACGCAGCTGATTGCTCCCTTGCAAGTGGCGATGATTCAAATTCTTCAAAAATTTGTAACAACTTGCATCAATGTTTTCCTTTGACAGCTCTGGGACAAACTTTTCCATTCATTCACTGTTTTCTCTGAAAATTTATGTCAAAATTAGGGGTGAGTAAAGCCTGCTTCTTTCCATGCTTGCTTTTGCTTTTCTGCTTTATTCTTTACTAGGAAAACAAGTTGAGGTGAAAGAAGCAGCAATAACAGCAGAAAACAAAATTATCAAAGCAGGTCTCATTAAAATAAAAATGGAAACATTTGAAAGCAAAAGGTGATTTTTTTTTCACATTTTGTCAAGGACTTATTTTTGCCACAGGCCAGGGAAGAGCAGAAACCTCTCTGCAGCCTACCTAGACTGGTAGGTAGTGGATGCATGTTCATATTTCAGATATTACAATGACAGATGTGAGGGAAGAGAGATTTTTACAGCAATTGGATGAGAAAAACTATGGGAGTGAATCAAATTTTCTTTTTTCGGGTGTGCAGATACAGTAATGTAGCATGCATTTATATTATTGTCTCTTTATATAGTATTCATACAATAATGTGTTTTGATTTGCTGCAAATTACAGAAGACTTAAAATACTAATTTTAAAAAAACCTCCCCTGCCTGCCTCTCTCTCACTCACACACACGCACACACTTATTTTCTACACAATAACTCCTTCCAGTGATCATTGGAAGAATATCCTCTCAGAGCTAGGAAGCCTGAGATGACGCAGTGAAGGGCCACTCCTGCAGCTACTTCCACCGGGGTCATCCAGGGGTTGATAGCGACATTTTTGTGTTTCTTTTCTGGCCTTTATGCTTTTCTGTGTATTGTATTTAAGGCCATAAACTCAGGGTGAAATCTAGAAGCCACAAATCTGTCTCTGACCACAGGAAAAAAAAATACCCTCTGGACATTTCTTCACACGTACAATATAGGAGCCAGAAGCCATGACTTCAAATGCATTCAGAACCACTATTTCACTCATGCCAGATAAGAAGTTTGAGAAACAGAATCTAAATAATGGAAAATTATTGTTATGATGCAAGCCAACAACCATTTTAAGCCTAAAATCAGTTTACTACGCAGCAAACTCCCCGTCTCCCAGGCATCCTGCCACATACAAACTAAACACACCCAGATCTCAGGTTCTGCATAAAAACCAAGGTGTTTGGAAGGTAAACCAAATAAAATCTCATTTCGTTAATGCAAGTTCACCATAGAACTGTCTCTTCTAATGTCCGTGTTTTAGTCCAGACTACTTTTGACATTTCTATAAGTAGTAGACAGGCAACAGGAGCAGTCTCCTCACCTGCTTTACAAACAGGAAGGGTTTTGGGGGCAGTGGGTATTTATAATTGAGACACAGAGTTGCACAAAGGCAGCTTTTTGGCAGGCAGAGTAACAACCAGGGTTATTGGTCTTGCAAAGTGCCCAGACAACATCTACACTCTCTTGAGAAGTACCTCCCAAAACATTTGCTCTGCACTAGTTCTGCACATCTGAATGCTCCTGTTACAAGGCAAAGGGTTGTTGGGGGACTCGGTGGAGAAGCAAGATGCTACACAGAGTCATGAGCAACGAGGAAAGGAAACTGCCGTGAGAATAGCATTTGGACGAGGGACAGGGGTCAGAGTGGTGCTGGGCCGTTGGCACAGTCTGAGGGAGAACGGCGGAGGTGGGTGCAGAAGGAAACACCTAGGAGATCCTCAGCTAGGAGCTGGCTTGAGACGGGGTCAGCTCAGAAATGCTGTGCTTTTAAAGACAATGCAGGCGAGAACAGAAGGAAGGGCCACCAAAGGAGCAGGTGATCCTGGGGAAAGTCTTGGGACAACCATACCCGAGTGCGGCGCTGACACGAACGTCTCGTTCACCAGGTCTGTGTTGTCTCCGGAAGTGCGTGTGCCTCTGCACAAGACAAACCTGGTGTGACTGGCCACCCCGGACCGCAGGGAGCCAGCATGACCAACAAGATCCTCTGCAGTATTATTGAGTATCCTGGCCAGCACCACTCCTCTGGGGTTCCCACAGCACAAACTAACCTCACTAGGGTTACGAAAGGTAAAAAGGCTCAGATAATGCTGGTGTTGCTTAGCTTGATCCTCCTGCCGGAGGCAGTACAGGCAGAACAAACACTGGTGAGTTTATCAGAAACAAGAGATGATTTGTTGAGAAATTGTCCAATAAGTACTTCTTTGAAGGAAGTTGGCACCTCGCCCCTGCAACAGTGCTGCTTACCATCCGTTCCAAAATTAGATAAGCAAATCCCTCCTGGCATTTTCCCACCAGGAGGAGCATCAATCTACTCTATCCATGAACACTGAACCCCAAGTACTTGATATAGAGTGGCAATTGATAGTCAATAGTATTGGCAGACTCACTCATCGAAGCTAATTGCACAACAGGAAACATCCTGTTTCAGTTCATCGTTGTGTAATTCAATGCTATATTATTAGAAATATGAGGAAAGTTTCCATAGGAAGAGAGATTGAAAAAGAACAAGACTTCTACTTTGGAGAAGTAAAAAAAGAAAAAAAAAAAAAAAAAAAGAGTTAATTTTTTAAATTATTAAAAAATAAAAAAAAGCAGTCTGCATCTGTCACAATCGCAATGGGGACCCGTGTCTGTGAAAAAAATCTACTTTTTTGCTATCTGCTGTTTCTCATAATGAAAGAACAAGAGATAGCTAAAAAAATTCAAAGGCATTCAACTGAAAATGGATAAAAGGATTTATTTCTTTGTACAACACTGAAGTAACTTCTGGAGCTAACTGTCAACAAATATGACTGAAGAAAAAAAATCAGTAGGATTAGGAGTTTATCTGGATATTAATAATATATATCATTGCAAAACTAACTTGCCAAGCTGTGTTTTTTTTCTCCTGCAGTTAGTAAACATAACCAACAACTTTGTTGAAAATTTTTGTTGAAAATCCCTGGAGTATTTTGAGGTAGTCAACCCGAAGATTTAAAGGGAGGCATTGAAAAGCACTGAAAAAATCACAATTGCACCCCAGTTGCTGTATCATAATTCCACCTTACTGACAATCTGAATCAAATAAGTAGCTGATAAACAAAACAGGCTGGGAAATCCATTTGTTAACAAATACTGCAATGTTCAAACTTTGCTCTCACAGTTCATTAGCACAGGAACCCCTTGGTGCAATAAAAAAAATCAAATCTGTGTCCCTTTTGTTCTCCCATCATGAAAAAGCTGGGTGGTTTTTTTTAATAAACTTACCTAATGAGCATACAACTCCTCAGACATCTCAAGTCACTTCTAATGGTAGATTTGCTCTACGTACAATGTACTGCTTGGACCCTCTGGGCGTCCAAAAGCTGGGCCAGGCACAAATGGTCCTGATGTCCTTTCTCATCCAGGTTACCTAAAAGTGTGGCCAGGCAGTCTACTCCTTGCTGGCAAAGATTTTAATCTGAGTCTTTTGAAATGTAGTTCATTCTAGTGAATAAACACCAGGTATTTCCTGCACATAGGAAAAGTGAGTGGAGTAAGTTTGAACAGAGAAGTGTGAAGGTCCCAGTCTACCTTGCTGCCACCAGAAAGCAGAAGTGAACCCCAAAAGACTCAGCACTATAATTATATGGGATTCTGACTCGAGTGCCACCTTAGTTTAGGATGTCTTTCTGATGGGATGCTTGGCTGACTGTTCCTACAGTTTCACCTTTGCAAATGTGTGCCAAATTTTTCTTCCAGCTTTGAACTGACTTCTTCCTAAACTCATGAGGTGAGCTACTGCATGTCGAACTGATTTAAATTCAAAGTCAACAGGATGTATCTGCTGCAATCTGCTCTTACTGCTCACGCTTCCCAAACATGACAACTTTGAGACAGGAGTTAAAAATGGAGAAAGCTATTGCAAAATAAGTACCGCAGCTCATTTTACATGCCTAAGCCTGTGAAATACCTTTCACTAGTCTACCTCATTCTTTCTGATAAACAGTTCTACCAGATTTGTTAAAAAACAGATATGCAAATTTTAGGTAGAAAGGAGATTTTTTTTCAGGAAATAGAGTATAAAGGGTATCAAAATAAGACTTGGTTGTAAAAAGACATTAATTCAACTGCAACTGCTTCATAATTCAAAGTATTAGATTAATGCTTTATGAGCACATTATCTACAAGTTAATGTAAATGCTGTAACAAACTGAAATTCAGAGATAGAGACTGTTCACGGGTTTGGCTTGGACCCCATCTGCAGAGGCTTTATTAATCAGCACAGAAAGTTTAGTCTAACCTTTGCCACTCAGTTCAAGGTAGAGAAGTTTCCTGAAAGACAACAGAAATGTGTTTCATGCCTGCAGATGTCTAGCAGCTCCCTCTGCTCCAGCCACAGGGCTGGGTCAGACCTTCCCACGTCACCTTCTCATTGCTGGTGTGCTAGACCACCCGAGCCATGACCGAGGCATCACTGCTGCGGGTGCGAGAGCAAGTCCAGCTGAAAGCAGTCTGCATCTGTCACAAGGAAAGAGTCAAAAGCCAAAGCTCTGTGTCACTGTCAATTCCCCTAAAGCATTACACACACGCTTCCTAACGCAACAGTGGAGATGTTCCAGTCCCGTGCTTTGCGCTCCATCCCAACTGCAGCTCACCATATTCCCACCCAGCATCCCTTTACTTTCGAGGAGTCCAGCACACACAAGAAGAACAGCTGAAACAGGAACAAGTGGAGAATTTTGGTATTTTAGCAACGTTACAAATGTTAACCTAAAGAACCCAACAAACAAAAAGCTGGAGCAGCAGCAATAGTGATTATGATGTTATCATAATCCCATCTAGCAAGAGTTTCATGCTCAGAAAAGGTGCTGCTCAGCGCCTGGACACTGTACCAGCCACACACAATCAGTTTTACTGGGGAAAGGGTGTTTTATTTAAAAGTACATATTGGATCCAGATCTGTGTCTTCCCATACAGACTTCCCAAATGGGGACCCGTGTCTGTGACCACATGAATATGATGCCCTGGGCAAAAGTGCCAAGTATGTGGGCAGAAGTCCTTGAGACAATTTTCAAGGACATTCACACGAGAGAATATTAGGAACTTTTTTTTTTTTAAGAAAAAAAAACCCTGAGAACCCTTAGAGGTCTGGCACAGAGACATGCAATTTTATCCCAGAACAGATTAGCAGTGGAGGCAAGTATCGGGTCTCCGCAAGTGACCAGTATGAGCAGTGCCAACGACAAGGCCAAGCAATTTATAGTAGGTAGTTATGAAATAACTTACCCACTTGAAAAATGTCTTCTGAAGCTAGACAGTGGGCCTCTGAGTTATGCCATGGAGCATTAGCGTTCATGTCACTGACAGATTAAATCATCTCTAATACTATGCAGAGTGTAGCTCTCCTTCCCCTTCAGGCATCCTCTGGTTGCACACCTCTGTGAGCACCTTACAAGCCTCTGATCTGCTCTAGGTTTTGTGCATTTTCCCCTCTCTCTCCAAGGTTATCTTTTTATACCTCTAACAGCTTCCATAGCTGACTTCAATCCTTTCATATTGCAGATCCTTTTGTTTGTCATCTTGAGTTTGTGGTTTTTTTTCTTTTCTTTTTTTTTATTAGATGAACTGAAAAGTTTTGCAAGGCAGACTAACTTCCTTCTCTGGCTGAGGACACTATAATTACACAAGGGAGGGTGACTTTTTTAATCCCATGGACTCTAACACTTTACTTGCCTTCTGTTTTTTTCTAGAGACCACACTCACACCTTTGGCTATCCAATGGATGTCCTTCACCTTTTATTTTCACTACTTGTGTTTGCTTTTCAGCAATCTACCCACCTGAATTTACGTTACTCTGAAGTTCCTCACCATCTTCAGGAGGCTTGAATAACCCAAACGTTTTTCCATCAGCTCAAATACTGTTATCTGATTGATGAAAACATTTAAGTATCATCTGTGAAGAAAAGAGCACTAACCAACACATTCCCATGGATGAAGCACCTATGAGAGTCAAAAGGCAACAAAACCTGTAGTCAGTCTCAAGCCAAGTTCAGCAGTGGCAAAGGCAGGCTTACCACCCACTTTCAATTATCTTGCAGTATCTACAGCTCCTGTAAACTGCTATCTAGTGATATTGTTGTATCAGCTACCTGTAACTCACCATTTTCCCTCGAATAAGACTTATTTTGCTGTTCATATTTACCGGACTTGCAAAGTCCTTCCACCCTCCAATGAAGAGAAAGGCTTTATCGTGCTGCTGTGCGGGGAGTCACCGGGACCGCGGGGTTTGGACCAAACGGTGCAAAATGCTGCGAGCATGGAATTAACTCCACAAGAAAGCAACATTAGCTCGAGCAACCAGCATTAATTCCCGAGAAATCGCTCGATGCCCTCCTGAGAGCACTGTGGGACCACAGGGGTGAAGCCCTGAGGACAGAGATGCTGCTGCCTGCCCACGCTGGCAGCCTCGGCGCGACTAACAGCCTGCCACAGAAATGCTTATGTGAGATAGCCATAGCCTTTAAAATTGGTTAAGAAAGAATAAAAGGGAAACAGTGTAAAATGTCACATCCAGACAAGAGAACAAAAAAAAGGATTTTTTTTTTTTTTTCCCCTGACAGCATGAAAAAAAGTACTCACAGGAGCTTCTTATCCCTTCCTCTGTCATTTGTTTTTGTTTTTTTCCCTTTTCAGGTTTCTTTCATGTTTCATGCAGGGAAATAATTCTCTTTGTTGACACCTATGCAACCACAAACGTGTCAGCATGAGCTGACTGGGTAGAGAAGAAAAAAGTATTTACCCTCGGCATTTCTGCTGCATTGCCATCACTGCTGTGAATTACCGAGGTCTGTTACATATTTTAGCTTAACCTTCTCAGTCACCCGAGTTATTTCCTCGCAACAAATGAGACATACCAGTGAGCTGCACAGGTTCGTGGGAAAGAGGGTGAAGGGGAAAAATAAGCAAGGCTCCCCCATACCCAGCATCTGCCTCAAAAGTGGGGGTAATACAGCAGAGGGCAAACACCCAGAGAGGGATGCTGAGAGATGCTGGGAGCAGCAGGGTATCCCGGTGTATGAAGCATCTCCACCTCCCCTCCTCACCCCACACACTGGCAGCCCCCCACTCTCACGCCAGGACCCTGGGGTGACCCCTTCATCCCCACGCCACCAAGGGAGGGCGGGCAGTGGTCTGGGGGGGTGCCAGTGGCTGCAGAAATGCAGCATCAGCAGGGAGATGAGGCTGTCAGCCTCCAGAGCACTTCCCTGCAAGGGAGCAGATAAGAGGGAAAAGGTGAATGGGAACACTTGTCACAGCAGATGGCAGCTTTGATTTGCAGAAGAAAGTGAGGAGAGGGCAGAAAAATAGGGAAAGGGAGCCCCTCCCCGCCCACCCGGGTCCCACCGCTCCCTTGAGCCCACAGCCCCCACCCCTGGCCAGCCACCCCACTGATGTGCCCAAAATACTTGTTGACCTTCCCTGCAGACTTTGTAAGACAAAATATGGGGTTTCGGCAATCCTGGACATGTTATACATTCTATTAATGTTATGCTAATTAGCTGGAAAGCCACGCATTGATTTTCTTGAAAGGATTCAAGGATCAAATAGCCATGAACAGAGCTGGCAAAACCTAATCTACTAATGGATTTAACTTAAGAGAAATAAAAATCTCAAAGAAAAATATGATTATTTGGGGGCTACATAACTAGTACTTATCTTTAAAATACTTTTTACAGAATTTCCTTATTCCATTGAGGTGGAAAAAATGCAGTTGTATTTTTTAAATGTATTTGGCTGATAGCTCCACACAGTCTTTTGTTTTCTATCCTTNGCTGACCAGGTACAAGTTGCTCCTGAAAGCCATGAGCCCATGATGGCTGGTTGGAACCAGAAGCACAGACACCCCACAGCACGCACACACTTGCAGAGGGGCTTTTTCTGCCAACCTACCCTGGCTGTGCCTCCATTAGCTGGGATGGCGTTTTGTCCTTTTGCATCAGGGAAAGACTTGACCCTGCACCTTTTTCTGCTGCAGCGAGCATGGCATTTCCTCACGGCAAAACCCCTCCAAATTTTGCAGATTACATCTCAAATTCATAGGGCTGGACTCCAGGGAGAGTGCCAGGAGGGTGCACAGCCCTGCCCAGGGATTGAGGAACACGTCCCACACTAACCAGGGCTAGCAAGAGGCAACACAGGGATCCTCCTCTCTCCTAGCAGGACACCTCCACCTGATGTAAACCAGCATCATGTCCAAGAGCCCTAGCCACAGGCAAGGCTTGCACTGTGGCATGTGCTGTTTACGCACAGCACAAGAAAACGGTCTAAACTACAAAGAAAGGAGCCTTAGTGGGAGAAAAAAGACCCCAGGCAAATGCAGACAGGAAGGAAATAACAGGAAAATAGTAGTCAGCTGGACAGGCAGTCACCCCAGCACACCCACAAGGGGTTGTCCAGCCTTTTATGGATACCATTATAAAGGGTAGTTTCAAGGCGGGCTGGACAGTGATAATAAAGCAAGTTTGGATTTGGCTGCGGGGAATATGTCTTGAGCACAAAAGGCAGCAGGAAGGAAAACAGAGAGATACTTGTTTGAAACTTTCATAAGGCAGTAGGGAAGAAAACACAGAGGCCCTTGTTTGAAAATTTAACAAACAAGCAATAGAGACCAGAAAATTGTCTGATTGAAGGTGGAAGTAGACATTTTATGTGTACGTGAGAGATGGTGGTGACCCAGTGATGTGCTAGCTGAGGAATCAGGCCTTGAAAACCAAGATATGTAAATGATGTTCAATGCAGGATGGGAAGACATCCCTCAAGACAGACTCACATGGTCCATGCAACAAGCCATAGAAAACTTGGATTGTGATGGTCAAGTGATTTGACGTGTTGGAACATCTGGGTAGGTAGGTGATCTGGTAGACAGCATGCCCCCAATGTTTCAGAAGGTTCCACAGCTCCAAAACAGAGCTTTTAAAACAGAGATTTTAAAAAAATCAAGACTACCTAATTCGTTATGCAGACAATTACACTGCCGCTGCTGCATTGGTCTTTTCCTAGGCATAAATATAAACTAGCAGATCTGAACCAAGGTGCATTTTGTGCTAGAAACAAAATCAAAGCTTGTATCAAGTGAGCAGAAACATGAAGTGCGAGTCTCCCCCACCGTTGTACTAGAGAGGGCACTGTGCAAGCTGGCTCTCTCCATGCTGTTTTCTCTCACTGACTCAAGACCAAATGTGCACAATTCACTAGCAAAAAGACCATTATTTTAACTGTCAGCAACAGCCTCAGCCTGTGCTGCCGTTCTGCCCTTCACACCACTAGCAACCAAAGCCATCCCATTTGAAATTAGCTGCCAGTCCTCAGGATGCTGGGTGTGTCAGAACAAAATCAAGCAGGGCATGGCACGCTGGGCTGGTTATTCAGCGCTCGCTGGACAAAAAGAAGTATACCCTCCCTCCATTTCAGCTAGCACAGCGAGCAAACATAACTTTAAACCCCACCTTTTACATCTTGGTGATACAACCAGGTGGATTTCTACCTTACCAGTCCTGCCATACAGTCATTCTCGAAAACCTCCAGTCTGCTCCCCATGTGAACTCGTCCGAGTTTCCACACTTGTTGTTTTATTGATAAAACTCCTTTTAGCTGGTGAACAGCTGCCACTAGAGTACATTGCTTTCTAGATTCTGAGGTGCAGCGATTTTACTTATTCACCCCCAGAGATGCAATTGTTCTTTGTCCCTTGAGAAATGACACTGGCTGTGCAGTCACACAGCTCCAGGATGCCTCAGCAGAGAGAAGTCACTTCAGAAGAGTTACACCAGCCTAAAACTCAAGCAATGCAGGAGCAGGTCAGACCCATTGGGTTGGTGATAACACACTTGTCATCCCGTCGTTTAATCAGTCTGTTTGGCATCCCTTCCATGCATAGAATCATAGAATCAGAGAATGACCTGGGCTGGAAAGGACCTCAAAGATCATCAAGTTCCAACCCCCCTGCCATGGGCAGGGACACCCTCCACTAGCCCAGGTTGCCCAAAGCCTCATCCAGCCTGGCCTTGAACCCCTCCAGGGATGGGGCATCCACATCTCCTCTGGGCAACCTGGGGCAACAACATCAGGCACTCACAGTAGGGTATCCATGGGATCTCAGATCAGTGCAACTCTTGGCCAACAGCAAAGTTCCAACCTCAGCTTCTGACTTTGAGCCACCATTTTCCTCCCAGAAACTCCCTCAGAAAAGTCTCTACAGTCTTCCTCACTTCTATAACTAGGGCTAAAATTTGCGACACTTCTGAATCCTGGATTTGATAACCCTAGCAGGCCTCAAATAGGTTTTGTTCGCTGCAGCAAGGAGACTACCAGCTTTGAGGCAAACTTTAGAGAGATTCTTCTATAACAGGGCTTATGCCTAAGAGTACTTCTCTTCTGCACACACCTAGTTTATGGTCAAGAGGTTCTGACATGTGAATAAAAAATTGCATGTATTTTGGGTTATTAGAGGGTTATTTCATTGCTTTTTCCACAGATGGTTTGTGATACTCACAAAGGAACCATCACAGTGCTGGAAACCAATGCCATCAAAATGCTCATGATGTTCAGCTCTGTGACTCGTATTTCATGGGACTTCAGGTTTTGCAGACACCTGGCTTTCTCAGACTCAATCCAAATCCTGGTTTTTGAAGACAAGACCTGACTGCACATGAAATCAAAACGATAGTGGTGGCAGGAAATAATGGGGGGAGATGGCAAAAGTGATACTCGCTGTCTGGGTGGAAGGAAGCCTTGCCCTTTGCTGCCCGGCTGGAGAAGGCCTCCTGGATTTCCAGATGCTTTTGAATGTTCCAGCGGCAGCAGGAGCTATGGGTGTTTATTTCCCCTTCTCCTATCTGCTTGGTGAGGAGATTTCAACCTCTTGTCCTGTTGGACTGTGTTACCATTGTCTGTGCTTTTCTCATCTCCAGACTGGATGGCTGCCATGTGGTCTGCTCAGCACTATGTCTGAGGACCACTCAGAAACTTCAGCTAATTGCAGTATGCAGCTGGCTGCTTACATATCCACATTTCAGACACAAACCCTAGAGCGCAGATGGTACACAGCCTGCGCCAATTTTCAGTTCATTTCCAGGTGCAATTCAGGCCTTAGTTTCTAAATCTCCTCGCGATTTGAACCTGCCCGTCCCCCAGAGACTACCTCTGCCTACCAACGTGAGGTCCACCGTTGAGATGAGCCGAGGCATTTGAACTAATAGTCCCTGGAACAGCGCGTTTGGAAATGGCCCACAGCTCTTGAATTTGCTTCCTTGTGTGGAGAACCTTCAGGGCACATTGCGAAACTTGTCCCTTTTGTTAAGCTTTAGTTTAATATATTGGGGTGGGCTAAGAAAGGTTTTGATGAAGACACTTTTACTTTCATTGTTGTCATGGCAGTATAATTCAGTAGGGGATAGGCTTTTTGATTTGTTTTTATTTTAACTGTAGCTAATGCATTCTAAGATTGTGCACAGCATAAATGAAATCAAATAAATAATTACAATTGCTTCAGGCCAGTGCTGTTTACTGGAGACCCAGGAAAGGAAAGACAAGAGTAGAGTATTGCTGCACTGGAAAGAATGAAGTAGATACGGCCAAACAAAAGGGGGTAAGCCAGTTTACTGCCTGTAGCTCATGCTATGGGTTACCAATGATTAGTTTCCTTGCAAGGGATTTCTTGGGGCCTGACATGTCCTCCAAGCTCGTACTGAGAGTTCACTGCAAGATGTGGCTGCTGTTGCTCTAGAGAGGAAAGGACAGAGATACTGACCAAGACACACTGTCGAAAAAATAAAAAGAATAAACAACCAACAACAACAAAGCATGGAGTACAACAACAAACTACAACTGCATTAGAGCCCAAAAACCCATTTGTCAAAGAATTATCCTACCTTTCATTTTCTTCTGTTTTAGTCCCCCCCACGCTGCCTTTGTAAGGCTGTCTCTGCCCATTTTGTCAGGTTCTTTTCAGCTGGGTTTGTACATTGCAGATTTGAACTGAGCCGTCAAGCTGAATAATGCTTCCAGAGAAGAAATGAAAACACCTAGAAAGAAGGAAGGCAGATAGCTGAAAATAACCGAAAGTCTCAGATAATATAGCTGATCCTGTCTAAAGGCACATGTATGTACGTATATCCACACGGGTAAATAGATCATGATAGCAAAAAGCTTTCCTTTGTGTATATCCACAGTCTGGAAACACATCTGCTCCTTTTATGGGTGGTTATATCCCTCCTAGCTAGAGATCTGTGTATATTTCTGTTTAATAAACCAGCCACAATTCATGGTCACTTCTGGGTATGCAACGGCAATCGTAGACCTTCAGTTTCTGTAGCCATGTATGGCAGAGGAGACTTCTTGCCTAGAGCTCACAGCAGAAAACTATGGCCAAAATATGCTGCAGAACTCACCCCAAGACCTGGGAAAGAAGAGAAACCCAGCTCCCCAAAGCCTCTAACCAGGAAAGGACAGGAGATTCCAGCCCTTTGAACTGTGCTTTCTTGACCTGTAGAAAAGTTTTGTTGAGGCAGTTTTGCTCTCCAGTGGTGTAAAGGGGACTGAAAGCTGCCTCAAACAGGCAGCAGAGGAGTTTTTTTCCTAGGATGGGGATTAGCATGTGCTGGAAGAAGCAGTTTTATACCATCTGCTTCCCCCTCTGGTTCAGAGGAGAGGCAAAGGACAAGAATGCCATGCACCACTCTTGGCAGCATGATTTACAGCAGATCATTTTAAACTCCTGCCAGGAAAGCTTTTATACCGCTAGACCATCATGTCTTCTATCATCATGTACATGCCTATGTGATCACATGGATGTAGTAAGGTAAAGGTATGTATCCATAGGTTCACACATTTGTGTTCCAGGTCTTTTGAATTTTTGTGGGTGTTGAGTAACACCATTCTACTACGGTTATTTATAGATTGGTTGGGGTTTTTTTCCCTTGATTCTCGTGTTAGCTCTGAAAAATTCCTCAGTGGCATTAGTTTCACAGCTCTTGCAGCACACACAGAGTCTTTGGCTAGCCTTCAACTGTACAGAGACAGCTTAAAAGGACTTTAAAAAAGCACCTGTCTTATGACATATTTCTAACTGAGTCCCCGTCCCAGACTAGATCTGTTCCTTCCTTCATGAGAGACTTTCCCCACCATAACCATGGGCCTACAGAAGACGCATACATTGCAGGTACCCCCCAGATCATCTCAACCACATGAATGGGACTGACATGTGTGTGTAATGCACACGTCAAGATGGGCCATGAGCACAATGAACTTACTAAGCACACAATGCATTGCCAGTGTCATGAAGTAGTCACCAATAATCTCAATGTCTTCAACATGTTCTTCCCTAAAGTCAGCTTCAAAGCTGGTTTGCTCATTGAACTCCAGAAAGAGAAGTCTGGTTTTATAACTCGTTTTTTATAGGTGCAGCTCTCAGCCTTGTGGGACCAATGTGGTGCCACTAACTCAAAATCACTTGTTTTTAAGCTCATGTCCTCCAAGTTGAGAACATGATAGGAGAAAAGGAAGCAAAGACCACTGCAAACTGGACTTGTTACATCAAGAGCAGGAAACCAGCTCTACCTTTTGCAATCAGAGTTCATCTTGTCCCTACAAGCTTCTGTGAAGACTTGCACAGCAAAACTCACCAGCATGACCGAGGCAGGAGGAATTCCCTGCACTGAGGGGATCAGCATCTGCATGACACTGAGGACCGCAGTTGGGAAACGAAATGTTCCTACCTGAGAAAGTCATTTTGAGTGCTACCTGAGTCAAAATCAGTAGCAAAGCTTAATTGGAGAGGCACATGAACAACCCCAGCAGAAGAGAAAGGCTGTTGTCTGAGAGTGAATCTCAAAGTCACGTTGGGTCTCACTAGTTGCCAGGAGGGGACAAGCCAGGTTAGGACAGGAGGCTTTCCCGGGGGGCAGAGGACGCGGTCTGTGGTACAAGTAGCCTCGTGCAGCGTGCAGCTAGATTTGTCAAAGCTGTGTTACTGAACCACAGACCCTGACTGCTGCACCTGAGCCAGAATAAAAATGGACTTCCCCTGGCGAAAATATTATAGCTTTGGCAGGAGAGGACCTTGTCTGGAGGTTGGTATGAGTCAATCGTAAGGGGCTCTTGGGGGCTTTTGTGTGCATGCACGTACATGTGTGTGTGTGCACATTAACAGAGTGTGCTGTCAGGGACGGATTTTCAATGATGCAAGTCTCCTCTAACTGATAACACTCTAAATAACAGGTGAGTGACTTCTGGCAAGAAGGAGATTGTCTGACCTCATTGTTTGCCTTTTTTCCCCCCTCTTTGTTCTTCACAAATAAAGGTTTTTTAATAAACTGAAAGGTCCTCTGCTCCTGCCTGATGATAAAATGAAAGGAACCAGTGAGGTATGGTACAACGTGGCAGCAAAAAAAGAGAAGCTCATCAGAAAATAACAAAGGTGCAAGTTAAAGATAAGGCAGCTGTCAGAGATTAATCCTGCTGGCCTGATTGTTTTCTTTAATACCAAGGCCTGCAATAGCAAGCGATAAGTTTGCTGAGTAATTTGGTTTTTGGTGAGGAAATAAAATTCAGGTAGGCCTCATAATTGATTTCCTTTTCTTTAGTTTTCTAAACATTAAACAAAACAAAACAAAACAAAAAAGCCCTCCACCTCTGCTTTGACTACACTTTCCTTTTTTCAAATTTGCTCCAAAGCTGTGAGCTTCCCCCCCAAGCCAGGTCTGCGGGAAGATAACTCGGAGGGCAAAAGCACTCTCTCTCCCAGCATCCTCCTGGGAATACTTTTGTTTCATTCTAAACATTAACTGTAGCTCTTGAACACGATTAATTTTGCCTGATGTTGGCTTCATTTTACTGTCAGAACATGGGCGGTGGGAAAGGCAAATGTCACGAGCAAGTCGGTGCTGCCTGCCAGCCGGGGGTTGCGGTGGTACCTGTCCACGGCGCTGGTCACTGCCTGGGGAGGGAGCAGTGCAGAAGGATGGTGTGGTCCTCATCCGGCTGGAGAAAAACCATTGCTGGCAAAGCCACGGGGACCATCCGAGGGGTGGCCAGCTGGGGCACAGGCTCAGCTCACTGCCGTACCCCATGGCGGCTCCCATCTGGTCCCTGCCCCTGGACGTGGAAGAGGGAAGAGTAGCGAGCATGAGGGGTTATCTACCATGTCGTGCTGGTGAAAATCCACTCCCCATCCCAGCCTTCCTCATTTAGGTGTGCACACAGCCAGCTATGGGGAGCCTGGGCACTCTGCAGGCAGCACCTGTGGGAGGAAGCAAGAGAGAAAAGAAGTCAAGGGAGAGAAATCTTTCCAAATCAGGGAGTCTGTAGCAAAGAGGCAGAGCTGCTCTCAAGTGAGAAGATGATCCTGAGAGAGAGACAGTGTGAGTGTGCATGCACGGGTGTGCGTGGGTGCACGCGCGTGTGTGCAGTGCATGCGCAGAGGAAGCAGCAGCAGCAGAGCCTTATTTATTGTGAGAAAATGAACAGCCCCCAGGATGCTCATCCAGCAGCTAATTTCTCATCTTATCTATTATGTGAATGAGATGGGAAAACAGTTTCCTGTTTTTCACAGATATCACTAACATGAAAGATACAGAATGAATTCCCTTGAAAGCCATGCAGTCAGATCCAGCCACAGACTCATTTGTTTCAATGGAAGGAATTAATGCAGTCAGGGCTGCCCATTGATGGGAAACAAGTCTATAAAGCTCTCTATAGAAGCAAATGTGCTGCCACCACCTCCAAAACAGATGAAGAGCCGAGTGGACGCTTTCTCCCTGCCCATTGATAGCATACATGTAGACACAGGCTTGTGCACCACACAAACACACACATTTAAACCTTGTCATTTCCCTTATTCAAATCAGACATTTCTAATGTTATAATGCAGCATCAGAGCTACATGAAAAGGGCAATCTGTACCGTGGGGTTACCGCCCAGTGAAGGAATCCTTTGTCTCTAGAAAGCTTCTAAGGGTCTTATACCAGGTGTAAGAGAAAAAATGATGGGTGTGCTGAGCCACCAGTCCCCAGCAGTATGAGTTTAGGGTCAAGCTTCAGAAAAGTCTTGCACTAGGGGCAAACAGAGGAGCTGGACAGGCTGTGTTAAAGCTAGGCTGTCATGAAAGAAGGTCCTATATCTCTTTTAAAGCATAAACTCACAGAAAAGCCTATTAAAAAAAAAAACAAAACAAAACCAAACCTGCCTGTGTATGTCCAGATGCAACCAGTGGCCATGACCTTGCTGCAGGTCTGGCTACACAGGTGTGTGATGGAGTGGAAAGTTCAAGAGCGTGTCAACACTTTTCAAGCCATTCCTGTGTATTTTATGTTGGTTTTCACCTCTTTACTTTTCCCAGCAGAGGGAGCACTGGCCCTTGTATGAAAATGAAGGGAAGGAGGTACCAGTCTCATGGCAGAAACCAGACAAAACCTGATAATCCTGGGAATAACCTCACCGCAGTGTCCCCTTTCCTGAAAACAGGTCCCACGGCCCTGGCACCCGCCCCGGTGCTGTCACCAGTGTGGGGGGATGCTGCAGCGCAACTGGTGAGAGGCCGAGCTGACCCACGGCCCGCAGGGTGGGAACACCACCGTGGCCACGGCAGTCATGCTGCATGGGGCGGGCTCCTCTGGGGATGTTGCTCCTGTTGCAGTTATTGTTCATATCACGGGGCCTCACCACCACAAAAGCTTCAGTTTCAGAATCTCCACACCCCTCGCTTGGACAGGGCAAAGCTCTGAGAGGCAGCAACCCTTAAAAAGCCTCTTTAAAAGTTTCCTTTTGCTTCCTGCCTTTTCCTCCTTCAAAGGCGCAGACAGGAGTAAGGGGGAAGGGGGGGACCCAGCCTCTTTGAGGACCAGATACCTTCATAGAATCATAGAATAGTTTGAGTTGGAAGGGACCATGGAGGTCATTTAGTCCAACCCCCCCTGCAGTGAGCAGGGACATCTTCACTAGACCAGGTTGCCCAGAGCCCCATCCAATCTGGCCTTGAATGTTTCCAGGGACAGGGCATCTACCACCTCCCTGCAACCTGTTCTGGTGTTTCACCCCCCTTAGCGTAAAATATTTCTTCCTTATATCTAGTCTAAATCTCACCTCTTTTAGTGTAAAACCATTGCCCCTTGTCCTATTGCTACAGGCCCTGTTAAAAAGTTTATCCCCAACTGCAATCAGGGCTCCTCAAAGGGCTTTCTGGTCCCAGCCCCTGGGCTGAGGAGGAGCGGGACTTGACATGAAGTACCGCTTTTGACCATATCAGGGTAGGATATGCACGGTTGCACTGCACCACCCACAGATTCATCTCTTTCAGCCAAAGGCAATGGGTCATAATATCCACTCCCAGTGTCCCCAACTGCTTCCTTCTTTTTTAAATCTTAGCTTTTGCCCCTCCTGCTTTTTTGTTCCTGGCCCTAGATGCAGCAGCAGCTTTCTGCCCTCCCATAGCTGAAAGCAGATCTTACCTCGTGCAGGCTTAAGTGCATCTTCTGAGCTGCTGTAGCTGGAGAAAGAGGGAGAGGCACCTGTCCCCTGCAGTGAGACTGGGATTTGACCCATGGGCCAAGTGATGCACTGAGTGAGGCAGGCATCCCTGCCCACTGCCTTCTTAGTGACAGCAGCTGATGAGTCCAGACAATGCCTGGCTTCAGAGGCTGGGTGATAGCTGATAAAAACTTGCAAAAGGGAGAGTGAGAAGGAGAAGTGGGAAAGGGAAGAAGAGAAAGGTGAAGAAGGTTAAAAGAAATGAGAAGAGACAGCTCTGATACTTTAGTACACTAAAAAGAGATGCTTCAGTCATACTGCAGCAAGGCGCTAGGGTAGAAGAAATGAAAATAAATTCAGCTTACAGTCCTAATGAAGTAAATTCCAGAGTGGGCTGAGACCTTAACTGATATAAATGAGGATCATTATCTTCACTCTGCTATTCTGCTCAGCACAGGACAAAGAGTGCGGAGACAGGAGGGGACAACCAGGAGTGTGACAGTATGAAGTACAGCCCTGCCACCCTGCTGCTGTCCCGTGACAAGGAGACTCACACGAAGGGCCAGTGACAGCGATCTGGACGAGCTGTGCAGGCCACCTGCATGCCCCAGCCGTCCTGGGGTTTACCCAGCTATCAGTCTGGTCAGCAGAAGGGTCTCTGGATGCCAGGCTGGCAGGGAGAGTCGTGGGTCTCTCTGGTCCTCTCCATCACTGTATCTACATGCTAATATCTCCTATCATATTTAATACTGACATCATCAATCCCTCTTGGTTTGGCTCAGGCAGGTATGATGTGTAAGTAGGCAGAGACTTACGCAGCATTTACCCCTAATGAGAAGAGCTGAAGCCCAGATAGGTCTGGGAAAATAAAGACACAATAAGATAAATTCACTGTGGCATTAAATCAAGCTCTTAACAGGATGTTGCCTTTAACACTTGTCTAAGACGCAGGCAAAAGCCCCTCATCCAGACGCAATGGAGACAGGTACCTCACGTAAGCAGCTCTGCTGCAGGTGCAGGGTAGTGCTGACAGAATTTAAGAATTAATTTCTAATCAAAAACTGAAGACTTTGCCCAATTTAATCTTTTTAGTAATGATCTTAATAAAAGTCCCATTAAAAAGATACTGAAAAGAAATAAAAATGAGTTAGGCATTTTCATCCAGAACATGCTGGCATTTTGAGGTCAGATTTTGGAGTTTTGAAATGAAATTTGTCAATTTAATGTCAAAATGTTTTTAGGCGGTTCATTTTGGGTTCTGTACTATTTGTATTACTTACCAATTACATCAGGATAGTTCTGATAGCTGACATCAAGGAATACCATCAAACTGTAATAATTAGCTCCTAAATTAAACAAATCACCTACCAATTTCTGAGATGCTACAAGGCAAATTTCCAAAAGCAAAATTTCAGAGAAAATATTTAAACAAACATATTTCTGGTTCAAACAGGGTAGAAATAACACACCCAGTGAACTGAAAATTCAGTTTCAGCCATCTGTGAAGACTTGCATCCAAGCACTACTCCCAAGCAGGCAGGCAGCACGGTCCCTTCTCTCTGAGGATGCAGGCTAGCACACGGTGGGGTAGGAGGTCCTCTGCTTGACCTCTCCCAGTCTGGTCTTTGGGGCTGTAGGAGAGGCAAAGGGGTGAAGGAAGATGGGTAAGAGCTCCAGTAATCCACTTGTTAAAAAAAAAACCAAAAGATCAGTGTTTTATCCTACTTAAGTTTGAAGGACCCACAATGTGCAGAGCGCGGCTTTTTGTGTCCTAGAAACCCAACCCAGATACTCATTTTCACCATCACACCACAGTAAATGACTCACCTTCAATCTCAGCCAGACCTGGGGCCAAAGGTCAGGCCAGAGTTCACAGGAAGTTTTGTTTATCTTCGTTTTTCTCAATAAGGCCAGACCAGAGTTAGTTGGATTTGGGTGGCATTTTGTTTGCTTGTTTGAAGGAAAAAAATGCAACATCTGTGTAGCTGTAACATGGTTTCCTTGATTGCTTCACAGCTAGGTTAGTGAGATTTAGGCAACCATAGTGAAATTTAACTCAAGTTACCACTTCAAATAATCTAATCTTGGTCTGAAAAACCTTTTTCTTTGCCCTGCTCTGAGAAAAAGCCATCCACAACATCATGATGGAGGTGTATGATCCAAAGGGGTTATGATAAAGGTGCCAAACCCTTCTTGACATATCTGGACCTTGCCCCAGGACCACAAGTCTGGCAGGTGCCACGGTACCTCCTCCTTTTCAAAATCAGTGGCGGCTGCTCTCGCTCTCAGCACACACATCTCTTTAGCATCTGCACTAAGCCTTGTCGAGCATATTTTGCAAGAAATTTGCTGTAAGTGCTTGCACAAATCGGGTTTACCAGTGCTTTCTGGGGCAGCTAACGGACTTTAGGGAAAAGCCCTGCAACCTCCAGGAAAGGTGGTATCAAAGTCATCCAAAACACCAGCCTTAGAAAGACCCTGTATGAGCTACATCAGGTCTGACTCCTGATACTGAATTTGGCAGCTAAGGAATTTCTGGTGCCTCAGGTGCCCTAAACAAAAAAGGCCACAGAAACAAAATACTGACACCCCAAAGATGATCCTCAACTCTTTGAATAGGATTTGGTTCGCTTTGAATACAACTATCTTTTGTTTCAAAATCTGGGACAAAGATGGTTTCAAGACAAGCATTGTACCTAACCAACACCAAAAAGAGAAGGAAAGATTGGGAATGGCTGGTTAAAACCAGAAGGACCCAGCATGCTATTTTATTTATTACAATCTGCACTATTTTAGGGGGGACATGGTAATTTACAAATATAAAAAGACCAGAACGCCGCCCTAAGGAGCTGTTTTAGCTTATATAAGCAGACCAAGCATAAACAAGTCCAGATAACACGAACATCTAGAATTTAAATAGTAAATATATATATATATAAGAATAGTGCTTGAGGGCACAAGTCATCCTTTAATTGACAGCAGTTCAAAAGAAACTTTCCCAGGGGTGAGCCATTTCATGTGGGTTTCTTCTGTGTCCCCCTGCAGCGTCTGTCCCCTGCAACTGCTAGCGATAGGGCTCAGAGCTCATCAAGCCAGCCGCTGAGCCATCTCCTCCAATCTCTGAGCTCTCCTCTCTGCCATATCCTCTCAGATCTGACTGTGAAGGAGGTGGCTACCCAAAAGGTGGCATGAAATGAGAGGGAAGGCCAAAGGAAAAACCCACCCAACTCCAAAAAGCCTGAGCCAGTCATGAGTCTGGCCCTGAACAAGGATGCTGGAAACCCAGATTTCATCCCAGCTTTGACCTTGGACAGGTTCCTCTGTCTCCATGTACCTGCTTCCAACTCTTGAATGTTGTCTGTCTTTATGATGTTGATTATAAAACTCTTTAGGGCAGCAACTGGCTCTTGCTACACACTTGTACGACACTGGTCACAACAGGATGCTAATCCTCACTCAAGTCTGCTGTAGGGAAAAAAAAAAAAAAAGGAAAAAAATGTGTAAGTGCTTCAAAATCTGGGAATATGTTTAAAGACTGGCAACTGCAGGGAGTTCAAATGAATGTCAGCTAGAAATCTGATTTTCAGTGTCACTACTAATTATTACATGCAAAAAAAAACCCCTTAGAAAGCCAAACCTGGCTTTGAATGATTTGGTGATGGCTAGGACACATTTTTCACCCAGGAACAATAAGGAATTTTAGCATTGGGTACATTTTAGTTGGGAAAAAATGGCACTTTTCAGGATTTCCCCCCCTTTTTTAAAAAATTCATCATCATTTTAAATGAAATTAGCACCAAAGTTACTCTTGAGTGGTTTTGCTCTCTGAAAAAGAAAAATTAATTTCAGTAAAGGAAATACCTCAAGAGTTATCCTGCTAACAAATTTCATTAAAGGATGTTGTGGCCTATTTCACAAAGAAAAATTAAAAAGTCCATTCTGGTCCCTGCACAATGAAAATTATTTTGAAAGTTCAACATTTGACGAGGCTGTTTTCCCGAGTTGAGTCCTGCTCTGTTTTTCACGCAGTGTTGACAAGAGCTAGATGAGAAAGAAATTCAGTTTCCATCATTTATTCAGTCTCCAGCCTCTTTAACGATTAGCAATAGTGCCTGTTTCAGTTGTGTTTTCTTGTGAAGCAGAAACTCATCCCTTAGAAACACAACGCAAAACTTTCAAATCATTTCACAACTGCCAGATGGTAATAGCTATCTCAGCAGCCCTCAGCTGATTTTAGCCAACGACGTGGAGCTGAGAACTGCTGTATCACGATTAAACTCTGCACGCCTCATCCACTCTTCAAGGATTCTGAAATAAAGGCACAAAAAAAAAAAGCTGCGGTCACAGAAACCCACCAGTAAAGCCAGCTTACACCTGGTGCTTCTCCCTGTCTTGCAATTAACTTCTTAATTGGGAAATATATTTAAAAAAAAGACATCTTCAAGGGAAATGGAATTCTCTGTTTATGGCTCCCCCTAACTGAATCACCCAGCACACAGAAAAGAGGTGAGTAAGCAGCAACAGGAGAAAATTCAGAGACTTGGTGTAGTTTCTGAAATCCAGATGAAGCTGTTCCTCACCACAAGGAAAGTTTCTCACCGTTGTCCTCATGGTTTGAAAAATGCAAACAACCCACGAAGGCCGAGGGGCACGGTGAAGAACAAGACTAGGCAGGAACCCATGAGCTCTGTGCACCCCATTAGAGTTTCAGCCTGGCGAGCTGCCGACCAAACATCGCTGCTGTGCAATGGCCACTCAACAGCATCCTGGGAAGAAATTCATGGCCTCAGTCATGTACGCATGCAGCCCAAAAAAGTTTGAATTCCATATAAAGTACCCTAAAAAAGTACCTTTCAGTACACTAACATTTTCCAGCTCCTGGTAGAGTGACTCTAGTCAAGCTGTGGCGTTCAAGCAGGGTTTGAACACTATTCAGATGTATCGTTATCCGGACAATTGTTCTTGTGAGGCTTTTCTTCTGCCTCATTAAAACGCCTTCACAGTACCTCTGCCTTAACCTTTGGGGCACTAACAAAGAGCAAGGAAGGAAGAGCTCATAGTATTGTGGAAATAAAACAGAAAGAAGTCCCACTTATGCAAAAGGAAGGAAAAAATAAACAAAACACGACCTGAGGTTTTACAAAAAGCTGTATAATTTGTCTTTGAGTCTGGAAGAGAAACAGATGCATTTTTCTCGGATTAAGGAGAACTAAATCCACCAATGTGCAATATTTTCTGTAGCAGTGCCCTTTCACTGCCCCCTGCACAATACAGTGGTGACTGTATATTGTTAGTGGCTGGTAATGCTGAAAATACATACCTTCTGATATCTAACCTGGTAGTGGACTGGAGCTCTGTTCATTTTTAGTTTTAGGCACAGAAAGAAATCTTCAGGATTGTTCGTTTTGTTGTTGTTTTTTTTAACACACAGAAATAAGAAAGATGAATACTTTTACCTGAGAAACAGCAGAGAAGAAATGAAAAAGAAAAGGCTCCCAGGGCTCTGCCCTCATTTTCATTTGCTTTTGCAACCGCATCCTCGAGGTTCCTGGAAACGGGTTTGTCACCACAGGTCCCGAATTCCTGGGGACGCACTGCCACCTGCCGCCCACCGCCCGCCACCGCCGGGTACCACCCCCTACGCCTGCACTCCCACAGCATCAAAGTATTAACTTGGGGTGGGGGGGATCTATGCTTCCACCCCCCCACTGCCCGGCACAGGGGGTTGTTACGCTTCTGATTGAAGGTTTCCTTTTGACTTCAGGCTGAAAGAGGAGGAATTTTGCCAAGGGGGTGAAGCCTGGGAGAAAATGTGGTGGAGGAGCATGGGGTCACTCAATCTTTCGACACATCAGTCCTGTTCACTCTCTGTTTGGTTGCCTTCATCCCACTGGTGGATGCCCAGTTATTTCCCACACTGCCCAGTGCATTGCCGCTCAGCCCCAAGCTGGATACCCAACTATCATGCTTCTGCCTTAGGGCGCGGGGCTAAGAGGTGGTTGGACCCCCAGCCATACACCCCACCTGCTCAGGGAGGACCGTGGGTGATGTCCTCCAGTGGCTGCCCAAGAAGATGGGCAAAATCCTGCCACCAGCTGTGACAGCACAGTCACTCCGGTGCTGGTGGCCTGGACCCAGAGAAGTAAAGCAAGAGCTCAAAAGAAAAAAAATTAAAAATCCCTGTTTTCCTCTGAGTGTTTGTGTGTGTGCGTGTAATTTCCATAATAATTGTGCCTGTTGTCTGCAGACATGAATTCATTACAGCAGGAGGTAAGGGAACAGCCAGCGTCAATACACATTTCAAATTCCTTGCTACGGCCCTGATTTATAAGGCACAACCTGAAACAATGACTAGCTGGTTGCCTTCCAGTGAACTGAAGGCATGATAGCTGAGAGAACTGAAAAACAAATGAACAATTTATTTTTTTTTAAAGCACTCTGTCTGTGTATTTTTCATTTTTCAGAGTTGCTAGCTGTGCTCTGGATATCCCCCTGCTCCCCGCCTCCATCCCGCTGCTCCCTCCCGTGCATGCTCCGTTAGCACGTGCATTAATCCAGGCCCCAAAGTACTAAATTTATTCACAGTAACGCGGGCACCCAGAGGCAGAATATTCAAGGAACAAATGAATTAATCATCTCAGAGCCACGATGCCAACCTGCATAAAATCCCATTGCTCAGCATGATGGCACAGCCTAGCCCCTCAGCTGACCACACACGAGCACCCCATCCTCCTCGGGCACCTCCGGCCACACGTGTGATGCTGCCAGGAGCACACCACGTAAAGACGGCATGTGCGCTCAGTTGGGTGCTCTTTGAAGAAATCCGGCATATAGAAATAGGTGTAATAGCAAGAGGGAGCCCTGCAGGAAGAAAGAGGTCTGCAGTCATTACGACCTTCGCGGCAACAACAACAACAAGGAAAAAAAGCTTTCAGGGAGAAGCAGGAAATAATGTTTTGCAATTACGGTCCACAGCTGCTGCAGCTCCAGCACGCGTGCTATACACAGGTGCAGCTATTATAGCAATGAATAGCGCGCGCTAAAGGTGCCATCTATCTGGGTAATAATACGAGGGCTGAAAAGGTATTTTCATTTGCAGCCTGATGCTGGGAAGGAAAAAAAATAAAAATAATAAGCAGGCTATCTCAGCCATGCAGGTCCCAGACTTACCTGGGGCTGTGGAGCTCTAGGTGGGCAGGTGGGTGCTGGCAGAGGAGCTCCTTTCACCGTCTGACCAGGGAGAGCCTCCCAATGCACCAGGTAACGTCCGAGTCGAGACCACAAGGCTTTAGCCGCTAGGAAAACCGGTAGTTTTTTCTCTTTCTTCGTTGTGAATAGAAAGTTATTGGAAGTTTCTTCCCTTTGTGTCATTTAAAACACCTGAACTGTGACAGGTACCTGGGAGCAGGGGAAAGGCAAGAGAACCTCTGGTCTCTCCCACCCACACTCCATCAGCGCCGCTTTGCCGACTTGAGCAGCAGGATCCCTCACTGGTGTTGATGAGGGACAATTAGACACAGAAAGATGGCTGTGGGACCCCTTCATCAGCATTTAGTCCTTTCCCCCTATCCCCACATCAGTCCCACGTGGCAGCAAGGGGGGCCGGACTAGCTGGCCTCCAGAGCTCCCCCAAAACCTCAGTGATGCTGCTGCTGTGACTTCCCTCTGGTGCGAGGTGGCTGGATGGTTATTTGTCTCCATTGTGGCTCATGGCCAGTCTCTGTTGACGTGGACCTGTGGCTCCAGAGGCACAAGGTGGTTATTTCTCTGCAGCCTCATTTGTCCCCTCAAGTCCTGTCACCATGGGGCGCTCTCAGAAAGGAAGAGGGTGTCCTCTGGAATTTTTTTTTTTTTATCTGTAGGACAGTAAAGATTTTTCAACTGGCAGTGAAGATGCCTAAATTGCAGACGTAAGTCTCCCACATCAGGTTTGCCTTTTCCTCACAAAGTGCTTGGCAGTTGTCCACAGAGCTATGAGCATCCATAGACCCCTGGCTTAACACGCAACGGGGACAGCTCTCACGGCTACGAGGGTGCCCTCATCCCCCCTCGCCTCTGCCAACTCTGAGCCCATACTGCTGTCCACATTGCCACAGACCCTGCTACTTTAAAGCTAATGTAAATAAGTCTGCACGAGATGCTCTCACCATTCTGGCAATCCAGACACAGGCCAAACCCTTTGTTCAATTTTTTTTTTTTGACCTTGCATAGGAAAAACACAAATTTCATGTTACTTGTCACTTCAGCCTCAGCATTTCCTCTCCCCCAGCTCAAGGTGGGCTTTCGTACAACATCCCTGGCTCCAACAAGCTGGCCAAGTATAGGGATGCAGGCACAAGGCTCAGGGCTGCCCTGCTGGGGCATGGGGCAGCGGGGTGACATCTGAAGCATAGCCCCATCCTCTACCCCCTAGGATGCTGGGGAAGGGTCCGGATGTTTTCAGACTGATAGTGCCAGAAACCCACTGAATGCAGGCAGGGGAAACTGTCCCTGCTTGCACTAAGGCAAAAGCATCCTTCGGATTCCTGAACAGGTCCCAGTTCACCAAGGCAGGCAGAACCGAGGTCTTTTAATAGGCCTTAGAACTGAGGGAAGCATTAAAATTAAATTGAAAACTTCGCAGGAAGCTGGCATATGGCATAATGAAAACAAAAGTGGATTGATGCACTGGCTAGCATACCCTCGCCCTGGGAAAGAGCTCAGGCAGCCGCTTCCAGAAAAGCCGGAGCCTGCTGGAAGAGAGCACAAAGCAGAAAACACTGCTCAAAGGAAGCTCGCAGACAAAGTGGCAATGTGGAAGAAATTATAATGATTAATACAGTGCCTGAAGTGTGCAGGGGACTACAGAAGACTGAAAAATATAAGAGACCCAGAGCTTTGATTTTCCATTGCCCTTCATCAGCAGCAGTTCTTTTAGAGCAGCGCAAAGTGGGAGCGCAATCTTTATGGCACAGAACAAGTGCACTTCATGTTGCCTTTCCTTCTGTTTGCCTGCTGCAAAGATCCCAGGGAAAGGAGCAATCAAAAGTGTCGCTGATCACTGGGGCTTGGAGCCTAGGCTAAGACCTTAAACAACAACCAAAGGGACAAGGGGAGAGGGGAGCCACGGGGCTGCCACATTGATCTCTGGCTAGGTTGGAAGAGGGAGTAAGAATAAACTGGGGGCAACATCCAGTGACCACCTGTAGAAAAATCACAGAGTTACAGAAAATAAAAACTCATTTCTTCTCGTAATTTGTTTGGACTCAAGAGCTTTACCACAATCAGTCTCTTCTAATATCAAAAGCAAACCCAGTTAGAGCCTCAGATAATAAAATTTTAAGCCTAGAGTTCAGACTCAACCACGTCCCTACATCCATCATAGCAAATCAACAGCAACAAATGAATAAATATCAAACAAACAAAACAGACACAGACAAAACAGGTACAAAGTGCTACCACGCCCGAACAGCAGCTTTTTGCAGTGGTACCAGCTTTCAGCAGACCAGCAGTGCATCCTCAGGGCGTCCTGAGATTGTCCTGAGAGGTGTCACCGCATTTCAGGTGCTGTGGTTTCTCCAGAGTGAAGAGGGTTAAGACTTCAGTTCTTGCTTTCTGCTCCCTGGAAAGCTATGGTTTGAATTAAGAGACTTCTCGCTCAGATTTACTCTGAATTGGAATATGTTCCTGCTGGGTCTGACTTCAGATCCTCACTGCAGGTGAGCACCAAACCCAACTGCTGATGAGGTTTTCCATTACTAGTAACTTTGAAAAGGTCTAGATGACTTTTGGGGTGACAATAATGGGAAAAAGGGGTATGGTAGGCACAGATTTCCCTCACTAAATTAAACATATACCTGTTCACCTGTGATTTATTTGCTGCATTAAGTCCACAGCAGCCCAGGTTTGCACGTTGTACTTCACTGTACGGCACAGGCACCGCCTGCAGCTTCACCAGGTACTTCACTGAACCGAAGCTGGTTGATACACGGGTGACAAAACCTGCGGACATGCTGAAGGAAAGGAGTGACTGAGCCTTACCTTCCCCATACGCTCTGGTATTCCTCGCTTGGGCTTTGCAGTCCATACAGCAGCGTTACTATGCAGCCGAGCGTCTCTCATGGGTTGTAGCTCTGTGTCAGGGGAAGTATGTTCAGTATCTCTGAAGTCTGGTTTTGCAAGGCTTCCTAAAGGCACTGGAATGTACAGCAGTGTGTCTTAATGTGTATTTATGTTCTGTGATAACGTTTGGACTAAGCTTCTAACAGAAAAAAACAAAACAAAACAAAACAAAAACAAAAGAAAGGGGCAGTGTTTAAAGGAATAGGCTACTTCCACCTAAAATGAAAAGCAAACAAGCAAAACCATAATGAACTTCTATAGACATATCTTTTAATCTATTGTTTTTAAAATAGAAGAGGAATATTTTGTATCTGAATATCCAGAATATTCTCCCAGCTCAGAAATATCTAGCTCCCAACTTACATGCTCTCGCAGCAGAGTCTCTGAATTCCTTTGAGTCATTAAAAGACTTTTGTCCTCAAGTCATTCCCGTTAGGGGAATATTCAATTTAGAAACTTGCCTCCTGCTCGAAGTTCGCATATGAAATCCATGGTTAAGATCCCTCCTCGCTGAGTTTCAGGTCAGTGCCCTACCCACTGAAGAGACAGAGATATTTAACAATTAACTAGTCCTCTAGGCTATGTCTGTACAAGGCACTCCAGGCGTGCTCCCCAGCCTGGGGATCTACGTGTCCTGACTGTTTTCCCCCTGGGAAGGTATGGTCTCACCCCACCTCTCCCCACACTCCCCTTTCCATGGGAAGGGAAACTCCCTGCAAGGGGACATGCGGTGCCCTCCCAGTCCCAAGGATGGTCAGCTGGGCTCTTCTGGCCACAGAGCCTGAACCATAGCCTCAGGCAGCTGAATGCTGCTGAAGAGCTGGGAAAGAACCCCAGAATTATCTTGTGGTGCCTAAATACCTGGTGTAAATGAGTCTTCCACTTCAGGCTAACATTAGCACCTGGAAGGTGGGAGGAGGTAAGGGCATTTCTTTGCCTGTTCAAAGACAGCAGTTCTGCTTGTAGGAAGCAAGTTATTTTCCATTCTCAGGCTTTCGGTAGTAAGAATTAGCTATCCACTTTCCAAAAAATAGGGAATTAATTCTTTCCAGACTACAGGTTTAACAGAGAAGAAATGAATCTTCATGAGCTCAAGACATATTCCCTCTTCTTCTCTTAGCCCCTCACCCCCTGCCTCATATCTCTTCTATGCAGTTTTTCAAATAGTTTAATGATATTCACAGGGACATTAGATTAATTGGATTTTAATTCCAAATGACTGTGAAAGCAGAGAAGTGAGTCACCAGTCCATGCTAATGAGAAGATCTATTAAGGACCCTTCTCTGATAGACACATAGAGTAGGGTTATAAATATTTCATATTCAATTAATTGAATTTTGCCCCCTGTTATATGATGCTGCCCTGGAATGTTAATCAACTGGGACCAGAGAGAGAGGAGGAAAGAGGGGGGGGAAAAATCTGAAAGAGAGGCTTTAAACAACATCAGAGACATTCCCATCCCCAAATCCTCCCAGTTCATACAGTGCCTGCACATCAAGAGTGGAGGCTTTAGCACAGACTGCATCTGGTTCCATACAGTGGATAAATTAATGTTAATTAATCAAACAGTCATTTTATGAAGAACTGTGCACAAAAGGTTATTCGGGCCCCGCTGCAAATAGATTTATAGGTATAATTGCCATGTTGAATGATCCTCTGTACATAGGCTCATTAAACTGGCCATCAGTCAAGAACTCTAATTGAGGCAGGCCAGTAGCACACCGCTGGGACCACGCGGCTGGCTGCTAACAAAACCAATCCGCAGCAGCCAGCTCTCTGAAAGCCACCGATAATGCCACTTCCCATCCTCCGGGAAGTTTCTGCCACCATCCGCTCTGCCAGCCAAAACGCTGGGCATGAAGGAGCGAGGAGAGAGGAGAGCCCCTGTGCTCATCATGGCTTTACATCATTTGCAAAACACACCGGGCGATGGGGCACCACATGGAAACGGGCTTACAGACAGCCATGGTTTCCAAAAGTGTATCTGGCCTTTGCAGCTGGGAACAGCTTGAATGCACAGGCTTCAAAAGGCACTGAGATCAGACTCTAAAGATTCTCGATGACATTTCCTATTTTAAGAGCATCTCTTGATTCCATCGAGGCAGGGGGAAGCCATAGGCTGGCACTTCGGAAACCCACCTTTTGCTCCTGTGCGTGGCACAAGCTGCCTGCTCGTGGTCCCTTCTCACAACGTCTCTGCACCTCCGGTGCCCACCTACACAATTATTTCTGCTGTCTGCTGCCCAAAGCAACCCTTTCTGCTTGCGATTCACATTGGGATCATCTCTTATTTTATGTACCTGAGGGGCTCTGCACCAGGGTTTGCACATGGAGGGCTGAAGTTGCAAGCAGCCTCTCTCTTGTACACGCATACCGTGGATCTCACGTGTGTTCATGGGATGGGAAAAGGAGGAAGCGCACAGCACCCTGAGCTACCCCAAAGCATCCCAGGCAGCCCATCACGCAGCTGCCCTGGGGAAGCCGTGGACGGGGACAGCCAAGGGGGCCTGCAGGGGTCAGAAATGGGCTTTTTTTGTCTGAGCTGCTTCTCGAGACACCTCCAAGGGAAACCTGCATCACCTGCTGCATGCTGGATGATATCATTTAAGAGTGTTGGGGCAAAAAAACCCACATCAGAGTCACAGACAGGTAAATCTATTAATAGACTTAGAATGTGTTCATGTTATCTGTTCCTATACTCGCATTATTCACCACATCTTTTGAGGTTGCCTTTAGTTGTGTATCTCCCTGATCAGATATAAAACAGCCACATAACACCATCTTTCTCAAACACAAATAAAACAGTTCAAGCAGAAAAAACTAACATGCCCTAATACAGAAACCACCAAGGCAAGAATAGACATCTTTATGAACAAAGATCAATCCATATGTTTCAGACCAGTGACAATGTCACCATCTGTAGATGTTTCTGATGAAGAGTGGTACCCACTTGCATCACTGGACAAGGCAAGTCTTGCTTAGCATGCCATGGCCCTGGCAGTGTTTCCCTTCACCCACTCCCACTGTGACGGGTTCAGCCTTACTACACTCCAAACTCTTTTCCCAGTGCTGATGGGCACAGTATTTACCTGTACAGCATCTGAGACACCAGGAAAACTGACTGCGAGAACGGCACCTCCCTGATCCGCTGCCTGCTGTTCACACCAGGGACTGACCGGCAAGATGCACAGCTCCCCATCCGCATGCAGGGAACCACCCTGCAGTAGAAAAACCTCCAGGCAAGCCTTGGGTGTCACTTCAGAGCTGCTCTATGGATGGACAATAAACCAGGTCCTGAGGGCAGTCTTGGGGCACTTCTCAGAATTTATCATCCCCCATCCTTTGGTTCCCTTCCACGGTCAGGCAAACAAGAGCATACCCTGAGTTCTTAAGGCATATAAACACCATATTTTCTACCAGAAAGGCAACAATTTCCTCCTGTAATCATTTTTTTTTCAATCTACCTAGGATGCGTTCCTGTGTGATCTGATCTAGGTGTTCCTGCTCCCACAGGGGGATTGGACTAGATGATCTTCGAGGTCCNTTCCAATCTACCTAGGACTTCAGTTTCTCTTGCTCTCCTGCCCCAAAGCAAAACACATTTGTCACCGCACACGCGAAAACCACCAGCTGCCCTGCAGTGACCATGGCTGCACTGCTGCAAGCCCCTCACCTTTGCAGCATCCCCTTTCAGCACACTTGCATCTTCACTCCAGCATTCGCCCAGGTCCAGCCACCCGCAGAGGGCACCACGCGTAAATATAACCAAGCAAATGCTGCCACTTTGTGTCACCTCAGCGCTCGGAATGCTGCAGTTTCCACCCGGAGCAATTCCAAGTGCTTCACGCATATTATTACTGTCATCTCTAAGAAGAAAGGGAGCAGCAGGCTGATGCCACACAAAAGGATAAGTTTTTAAAGCACGTACTGTGCATCCGTACTCACGCTGAGATGTCAGGCAAGGCTTCCTGCTTTGTATCGCTGTGGAATGCCTTGAGCCCCCGGGAGCTGAAGCACATCAGTTCAGTGGCATAAGGAAAAGAGAACAGTACCTCAAAGGATATTTGATATTTCCGTATGCAACCATGCATGTCACTCTGTCTGGGGTAAGAATGAGGAGAGACCAGCTCCTCCTCTGTCCACAGTTCGTGGACTATAAGCAATCCTTGTAACACACTCTTTAACGTTTAAGCCAGGTTTACAATTACTCCCTTTACTACTCCAGCCAGTAGAATATTCTTCTAACGTCCCCAGTTCAGGGGTAGGGAGAGAAAGACTGTAAATATCAGAGACACCGACCTCACTGATAGGAATTTTATCGCTAGACCTCCTTGGGTGTCAGGATTTCAACCTGCAATTTCTAAGAAAGGGTCCAGATCCAGTCTGCTGAGCCTCCTTCTATATGTACATAGAGGTAAGTGCAGGTTTATGCAAACACCTACCAACAGGGTACAAATCTGCAGCCTTCTTACCCGCCTACCTCATTTTAAGTGATGCAAAAAGCCCAGCTATGTGCGATGCATGCATGCAGAACAGAGCAGCCAAAGAGGGAGGAAAAATATCTGCCTGCCTTGTATCCCACTTCTGTGCTGCCTCCATTGCCTGGCATGCTCCAAGGGGACATGCAGGAATGTACTCAAGGAGAGGGACAGCTTACAGGACAGTAAAACAAAGTACTTTGTGCTTCCAGTCCACTGAGGAAATTGCTGAGCTGTTGCTTCTAAATACCAGATCCATAATTAAGCTGAAATGAAGTTTTACTCTTCATTCAGTCCTCTCTCCTAAGTGCACCTCAACTTCTAGTGTAGTTCTAATGCAGCCAAATGTGCTGAAAAATAGCAGCTAGAATTTGCTTTCAATCCAAGGGGGTGACAGTGGTGGTGTCTTTTTGGCACTCAGGCATTTAAAATACAACCTTTGTCAACTCGGTACAATCTACATTTTTCATTTTTGCCAGATAGTCCCATATTTCTCTCTTACAAACCATCAATTTTTGTCTTCAGAATCTCTCTAGGAGCTCCAGCTCCTCACCTTTTTTTTTTTTTAGCACAAGGAACCCAGAGACGGATTAGAAACTAATGTCATGTTGGTCATCACAATCGTGTATTCCAACCACCGAAGCACACCCTCAAATTACAGTATTCCAAGTAGAGACCCAGTAATGCAAGGACAGTACTCGAGCTCTCAACATCACACTTTTATAAGCTGAATTTCTACTTTGGCTCTTAGAGTTGTACACTCCTGTGCAAGGTAGATGCATGCTACTAGCATGAGCCTCCTCTAAATAGTAGTGGCTGTTTGCAGTCTTTCTATAAAACCAAATTTTCTCCCACTGAGAAGAAGAAGAGGGAAGACTCAGTACAATGGATTGAGACAGTGTGGAAGCTAACAGCCTTTTCAAGGGGATATTTTACAGCTATTTAAATTCACAGTTGGTTTTGCAGAACTGCCACGTTTGTCTAGGTGAGCTACCTAGTCCACAGTAACACAGTTGTCCTGGGTTAAGTAGAGACAGAGTTAACTTTCTTCATAATAGCTAGTAAGAGGCTGTGTTCTGGATTTGTGCTCAGAAGAAAGCTGATAACAAGTGATGTTTACAGTTGTTGCCAGGATACTTGGATACTCAAGGACTTCCAGCTTCTCTGCTCCCCCCAGATGGGGGGGGTTCAGGATTGAGCCTCAGAGTGGCCAATAATCTATTCCATAACATACCTGTCATGCCCAGTATATAGGTGAGGACCCTCCGGAAGACCGGCCCTTCGGTTTCTGGATCATCTTGCTCCAGGTGGTCGCTTTCCCAAGGCCTTCCCCCACACCCCAGTCAGCTCTTGGTCTGGGACACTCGGACTGTTATCTCCATTCCCCAGGTGGTCACTTCCACCCCCCACCCCGGTCAGCTCTCGGTCTGGGACGCTTGGACTGTTATTTCCGTTCTGTGAGTGCCTCCAGGAGCAGTGCACCCCCCGCCTCCGGGAATCGTGAGTGCGGTTTCGGGACTCTCCCTTCTCTGGGATGATAAGCCGGGAACAGGCTGAGCCTTGGTCATCGGGTTGTCTTGCCTCTGTTTCAGCAGGAGCAGGCTGCAAAGCCCAGCAGACCTGAACATCTCCCCTCCCAAGCGTGAGGGATCTCACACTCGCCCATTTTCACGAGACGTTTGTGATTAATAATGCCAGGCACTGACACAAAGCAATTTGTTTATTCAGATCAACCTTTTAATCCCATCTCACCTTCAAAATAAATTACCAAATAAATGCTTCCCTGAACTATGCTCTAAATCACGAGGAGGTCACAGGACAAAAACTTCCCACCAGAGAAAAAAAACCTGCTTTGGTTTCACCGATTTGTTCCTTCCCAAAATATTTGGATTCTGCAAAATTTTAATGTGACATAAAAAACAGAATGCAGTAAACAGCAGATTCTTTGCTCAATCACATGCCAGTTAAACGATCATAAAGCAATATAAATACTTTAACAAGGGAATTGCTTCTACAAAATCCTGATAAAAACATTCCTGTAAAACTGCCATTTTTTAAAAATGTCTTAGTTGGTTTTGATGTGTCATACCAGGCTGTTTTATTGGGGTAAGTGGATGTAAAAAAAAAAAAAACCAAACAAAAAAACCAAAACAACAACAACAACAACAAAAACCCACCAAAGACAAACCTGACACAGCCTTTTGCAACAGGTTATCTTGATGCACAACAAGCTCGTAGAAATTAAGCCTTGAAGCATCCCTGCAAGCCAAGGAGTTTACAAGCAGGGAAACTTGCATCAACAGGCTGAGTCACATGTCAAGATCACACAAGGACTTGGTCTTGACTCTAGTGACAATCACATCATAATATTTTGTAGAAAATGATTTATTATGACTATGATAATTACTGTTCAGGTTTCATATTAGTGTTATCCTGCCGAAAAGTGACCCCTCCGTGAGACAGGATGTTTTTGAGTAGAACAGTCTGATCCATTACCAATTTTTTTCAGATTTAACCCCTAACTGCAAGCTTTAAACCACTAAACCTGCACGGCTCCTCCGTTATTTTGATACTGAAATGGATGTGCTGCATCACTCTGAAGCTGCAAAATGAGGCTGATGTAGCAATGAGCACCAGCTGCGGCATTAGAGAAGCACAATTCAGAGGGTGTACATCCCTTCTTTTACTCTAAAGGGTGGGTTTTTTTTGTTTTGTTTTGCTTTTTCTTGTCTTTAGATTTTGGCCTAGCCAGTTGCCAGTGCTCCCAGACACCTACTCCCAAGGGACTTGTCTCACCCTCATTACCAGCAGGTGTCACGTTGAAGGATGTGAAATACCCTCGCTGCCAAGCTCGGGCTGCAGTCCCTGCTCTGGGGATTGCCGGGGAAAGCCCTGCTCCCTCTTCTCCCTGACAGGGCAGAAGTCAGCGCCAGCACCTTGAGCAACTCCAGGTCCGTAGTCTTCTCTTTGTGCCGTTTCTCTCCATAGCCAAGAGATGAAAAGCTTCCCCTGCCAGCTGCCCACAGCACCAGGCTATCAGGCAGCTGGTCTAACTCTTTACTAGCTGCTTCTTGTCCTGCTAATCGTAAGATTATTGATTAATAATCGTATATTTTTGTAAAAGAGCAAAAACGCCTCTCTGTGTGAAAAAATTTAAATATATAAAAACACTTCATAAAAATATTTATTAAAAAAAAAATCAAAATGCCCCATGAGCCTGTAAACATTGCCTGTAAAATCTCTGCTAACTGGAGTAATCTGAAATACAGTCATTCAGGCTCTTTTCTGCCCTGTCCAGTAAGATTTTAAGATAACCAATAGAAATGCCACTTGTCTTGTACTTCAACCCTCATCCCACCCGTTTTTGTTCTTTGTTGTTTCCAACATGATAGTTTGATTTCCCAAAGTTGGTAATTTTCTTTGGATGCATCATTTGTCTTTGTTTTTAACAGAGTTCTGCATGGCCTGATTCTGAGGCTTTCTTACAGAGTGGGCGTGAGGTCTGACTGGTAATATGAGCAACACCAGGATGCTTAGAATATGCATGTGAAAATACATAGACCTGGGAACAAAAGCAGAAAAAGAAATTACATTTTGGTAATAACATGAATTGTGCAACTTCAATAAGTCCGTACAGAATTTAGTGCTAAGGGGTGAATGCAGAAAGTATGTGTCTGACCCAGAAAGCACAAAATACACCCTTGAATTTCACATAGCCTATGGACACGGTATCTGCTGGCATCAATAAAAATGTTGCCATGGATGTTAATGAAGCAAGGAATCAATAAGCAAACTCCAGAGTTCAAAGTATGACAGCTCAGATAAATCCATGTAATTCAACCCCAGACTTATCCCTGCCCATCTCTCTTTTGGTGTTAGACTACACAACAAGGCTACATTCTGAAGAAACATCCTTTATGCTCAGGACATAAAACTTGTACAAGTTTTCAAAAGACTTTTAAAAAGTGACAGGAAAAAAAATTAATTCAAAGTGCAGAGATCTGAAACAAATCAAAACACTCAACTTTTAGCTGGGCAAGAGCAGGCAATGGTGTTTACAGAAGGGTTGTGGTTTTGAAAGCAAATAGAGATATCTTCATTTGATATCTTATTAAATACAAAATATTTTTCTTTCAAATAATTCAGTATACGCAAGATTGAACAGAAATTTTAAAAAAAAACTTAAATCAATTACATGAGGCTGTGGCAGCCTGGGGAGGATTATGTTTGAGAGCAGTAGGGTCCAGCTCTTAACCACAGAGATGCACCTTTCCGTGGTCTCATTTATGCTTCTTCCACAGTTCTTAATATCCTTGTAAGGTGCTTAAGATCACTTCTAGGTGTCCAGTGCTCCAAAAATTCACACCCTTGCCCAAAGGCCTACCATTTCAATGCTTAACAGTTTCTAAGTTCAAGTCTTAACTTGTGTTCAAAGTCNTATTTGCTGCTTTTGTCTTGAAAGACAGAAAAAACTAGACATTAACAAGGTACTTGGGAAAGCATCTTACTGAAACTAAGAAAGATTTGGAGTCATTTTTATATAGTAAGTTTTCTGTGTTGAAATCAAATGCTTTAAGAAAGAGGAAGAGAAACTGTCAAAATTCAACTCCCTTCACACAGACTTTACTAAGAGTAGCTATCTTGACTACCAGTTTTATGTATTTATAGTAGAGAATTGTCTTTCTTCTCAATGAAAACCTGTTGCTCTATGCCAACAGTTCACTGTAGAATAAAAGAACAGTAAAGCAACATAGTCCAGTCTCCCTTTTCAAATTATTTTCTCAATTTCTCTATTTCAAATTATTTTTATTAGTGTATATCCAATATACTCTGCAACATGAGTGTTTTCTTATTTGTAGGGAACTTAGGGAAGTATTCACTTACTATGGAAGTATTCCAAAAGAAAAGCATACTCATTTAAAGAGGTAATGCTCTGCCAGGCACCCTTCTTATCTCCTGCTGACTGACCACATCTCCTCTTCTATGCATTCAGCAGCTGGAAACCTGTTTTTTTCTCATTGAGTCCTTCCTACTGCCAACTCATGTTATGCTTAAGCTCTCCAGCCTTGGCCACTGTTGATGGTTGAGACTCGACTGTTTTGAAAAAGGAATCTGAGCATGTGAGAAGTCACATAAGGACATGGAAAGACCGAAAAGCAAAAGAGAAGTGCTCTGCCTTGGCATTATTATTATCTCATTAAGTTGTGGGAGTGCAAAAATCACTCTTTACACATTATTAAGCATCCTGTTTGAACGCCTTTCAATTCTGATAAAATGCCAACTGCTTTTCAGTGCGGTTTGGGTTATCAAACAAAAGCCTGTGCTGGTCTAGAGGACAGAACTTACTTGTAAAACTTAATTGTGGGCTCAACAGCCAGCATAACAAATGGTGCAACAGTATAGCACACGGCCAGCTGAGTGACAACCCAGGTAGCAATGTCGTAGGCTATCTTGAGAGGCACTGACGAGAGGAAGTAATGTCTGCAATTGTTTCTTATCTGCAGGTCAGGGAAAAGTAAACAGAAAATTATATAAATTCATTTCTTAGGCAAAGTCACACAGACACGTTGTAGTGTACAACTGTCCACTTGGCAGCAGCATTAGTATTACAGAAAAGTTTATACACCAGCTATAAAGCACCGACAGTAAGAAGACAGAAGCATATTGACTGCTGTATCCAAGATCCCACAGTCAACCGGAAGCAGAGAAGTGTCCCCCAGTTTCCTCTGTCATAATCACAGGAGCAGATTCTCATACTGGGTATCTGACACAATATCTTTGGGGAGGGAAGTTGTTATGATTTGATCTTCCTCCCTCTGCATTCTGATTTATTACTGGTTGTCAACCATGAAACAAAGTTCCTTTAAATGAACAAATACATGTTTATACCTGCAAGTGTGTGCTGTTCCCTAGAGATTTTGGTTTAGCTTCACATCTATGAAATTCTCATAAATGAGAGGCAAAGCACAAGCTAAGACTGCACATTCAGCAACCTGCTCTAGCCATGGCAGTTAATACTGATCACTAGTTTAGTTCAGCCTTTCAAATTGACCTCGTTGTTTATCCGTAGTCAAACTCTGAAAGACAATGGTGGTGCTCCCCAGCCCTCCAACATGACCTTGAATCCCAGGCTAACGTGACTGGATGGACATAGCTGGTGGTGCTGCCAACTAACTGTGCATCCACAAGCAATGCCTCCTTGACAGCCAGGGACAGCATCACAGCACGTGCAGAACCGGTGCTTGTTATAACTGCTGGGGGCACTTTGTAATTAGCATCAATACAGAGCAAAGTTTCAGTGAAGATCAAGCCTGCAAAGGCATGAAAAAGGGCACATGGCAGGGACAGGCTGCTTGGCTGTGTCAGGGTGGTCCCTGCAGGTGACAGCTGGGTAGTGTCTAGCATGGGCCTTAGAAGAGAATAATGAAAGGTACATACTGCTCTGGCTGCCAGTGTGATAAGGATTCCAGTGAGAAACGTAAAATAATATCCAGGATAGATACCATGCCACAGGGCCGACAGGATGAATGTTAAAGCTGTAGGGTACCAGGGAGCTCTGTCATAGCAGACGCTGCAAAAATGAACACAAAACAAGAGGAGGCTGAATATAGCTGAACAATGGACACTGCGCTTCAAATCCTTCTGTTTTCAAGGTCTGATTTTGTTTTCTTAAGGTCTTATCTTGCCTCTACTACAGAGCAGGGCACGAGGCACTCTCCCTTCATTCAGGTGGAGGGTTAGATGTGAAGAGAATGCATGCTTATATGCACTGCGCATCCGAAGACTGCCTGTTGAAATATTCCCAGTGCTCACAGGATTTAAATAAATAACGGGGCAAAAGGCAGGCAAGACTTCCTTCCCTTTTATACCTCTGTCTGGAATCACACCCTTCAGAACCTTGATGACAGATCAAGGGCCAGTCAAAAGACAGAGACATGACCCCACCCTTCACTGGTGAAGAGAGGTGTTTGTAGCAACTCTTACCTGGCAGATGCTGGGAACAAGAAGGAGTGCTATAAGCTATTGTGAAGCAGGGGATTCCTGCTAACTTTAGCCCAAAATCCTACTCCTAAGATACAACTGAATGATACCAGTTAAGAACACACCAACCAGTCTATTTGGCTATCTGAAGTTTAACTGAAATCCTTGCATTTCAAAGAAATGAGTCAAGTCACTTCTTACCAGGAACATCATCTGAATCATAAAATATAGTAGCTGTTGACTTTTAAGATTTATATATTTAACAACAAAAAGAGTTATGATAGCTACCATAAATCTGTGCCTGCATTTCAGACACCCCATTCACTATACACTGAGCTTTGATCATGCCAAAAAGTGAAACAAGAAACAACAGACAGTTCAATCTACAAAATTTGGACGTATTTATATGTGCCCTAACAGTCACAAGTTAAAATCAGATCCTCTCAGTGCTGTAAGTCGTCTCTTCTCCATATCCTAAACAGGGACTCCCTGGCAAGTATCTGCTGGTAACTCCAAACATACTGCCGAACTGGATCCCCGTGACACAGCAAGGCTCATCTCCGGTAGTAACACGCATGGGAAACATAACATCACAAAGTGAAACAATATGGCAAGAATAATGAAAGCAAACAGCAGCCTAAAAGATGCCATCAAAATGCTATTTTTATTATGGAAGATTTGAACAGCTCATTTATGGCTTTGTTGCTCACATATAACATGTGGGCATTTTACATTTGTGGCAATAAAACTTTACAGCACCACGGACCCTTGTGTTCCTCCAACTGCTACAGACACAGGAAACAAAGAACAAGAGGCTATACATTTATGAGATTCACCAGTCAGCATTTTTCCAGGTCATCTAGAGCTTTTGGGTCTTATAACCAACGTTCCTGTTCCATTACTCTTACCGTTTTAGCCAGGCAGCTGTCTGAATGTTCCAGTTTTCAATGTACATTTTAAAACTTGTTGCAGTCTAAAAAAGAAGTTCATATGAAATGTTAGCACCGAAACCTGTAAAATAATACTTGCACTTTAAATTAGAGAGGAGATACATGGAAAATATTAATTCTAGTTGCTAACTGCTGTGAAGACCGTGCCACAGTTCATCGTTACATGTTTTGGGAGGGACATTAACTAGGCTGACCGCTCACCACTAACACTTGGTGCTTGCTGTAAAATTTCACTTTGTTTAATTAAATACGATGTTTGGTTATTTTTAAAATCATGGGAAATCTGAAAAGCTTTCTGTTTTAGATACTTCGCCCTCCCTCCAGTTCATAAACAGCTTAATTTTTGGAAGAGATATCTTGCCACCCATTACATAGTCTGCACTTCCCTAGAGCGCTATTAAAACAAAGTGTTATAGAAACTAAAACAAATGCCTTATCATTTGGAGAAGGAAGGGGAAAGACTGAAAAACATAGAGAAAAAATGTTAGGGCTCAATTTAGAAGGCAATTCTCAGTCCACTGCCCAGCTTGAGAAACCAGAGTGGACCACAGGGTCCTGAGAGAACCACCTGGACCTCCTCATAGCACCAGTTCCCCCAGCTTTAGAGGGCTGCTGGACTCCATTCAGCACCAGTTCCCCCAGCTTTAGAGGGCTGCTGGACTCCATTCAGCACCAGTTCCCCTAGTCCTGGTCAACTTCACCTCTGGTGATTCCCCATCCCTGCTCCTCCTTGTTCCTCGCCTGCTGACAGAAGCCTCCAAGGACCTCCTCACCAAGCAGGGACAGGAGTCAGTGACACCACATTATCTTCCCATATCACCTGAAGGGAAGGGCACACTGAAAAGACAGATTAAAGGCCAAGGTTTCCAAGGGGAATACGCAGATATTTTTGCACTTCCACACAGAATCCTGAAGGCTAGCACTTCATCCTCTGTGTTTGAAGAGTTAAAGTGATTAGCAACTCCCAGGGCAGTACTGCCACATTTTAATTGCATTACTGCACCAAGAGAAGCCAAGAAAAACATGATTTTTCTTCCAACTAATATTGTCACTCTCTTTTGGCCTTCCTTAAGTTCTCCTGTTACATTAGCAAGAGAGAAAGCAGCCACTGGCTGTCAAAATACACACGCTGCCAAGGCTTTCAAGTCCCCTGCGTGCATCTGGCCCGTCACATTTGAGAACCCTCACAACTCCCGCCACGTGCTTATCTTTACTACAGATCAGGTCATTTCTTAGCCACGTTTAGCACTCAGGTTCTCAACTCTTCAGCAATTCTACATATGCAGGTGGCTATATCTGCTGAAAACACACCGTACAATCACACTAACTTCAACTCCCGGAATTGTTGTTGGTGCATAAAGTGACAGTTCAAGGCTCACGCAAAGCAACGATCTCTGAGGCCTCTCTTTTCCTCATTGCACATGGGATCAAATCAATGGAGAACACTCTGTTATATACTCCTGGAAATAATTCTTCTACCCTGATCTCTATTGCCCATGTGAGCAGGAAAGGAAAACATTTTTGAGAGGCCTACATTTCAGTGACTAGAAAGGAGCAAAGGCTCCTCTTTCCTGAATTTGGCTTGACTAGAGAGCATTGCCTGCACTTCATTTTCCTACTTCAATCAGAAACTCCCTCAGCCCATCAAGGTAGGATCATCTCCTGCCCCAAAACTCAATCCAATGTTGATTCAAGATCTCAGAGTGGTATCTAGGGTGCTCCCACCATCGAGGAGTATAAAACATTTCTGGGCTGTGTAAACTGTACTGCTCAAGGTGAAATGTACACAGAGTTTGCTGACAACACCAAGCTGTGTGCTGTGGTGGACACACTGGAGGGAAGTGTGGATGCCAACCCCAAGCACAAATACAGATTGAGCAGAGAATGGATTGAAAGCAGCCCTGAGGAGAAGGACTTGGGGGTACTGGTGGATGAGAAGCTCAACATGAGCCGGCAGTGTGCGCTTGCAGCGCAGAAACCAACCGTGTCCTGGGCTGCATCAAGAGAAGCATTAGCAGCAGGTCAAGGGAGGTGATTCTCCCCCTCTGCTCTGCTCTTGTGAGACCCCACCTGCAGTGCTGTGTTCAGATGTGGGGCCCCCAACATAAAAAAG
>VZTO01017842.1:161213-177490 GCA_013400615.1 Syrrhaptes paradoxus
CAAACCATTCTATGATGCTATGATGATTCTCTGATTAATTAAGGTAAAAAAAAAAAAAAAAAAAAGAGAGAAAGGATGTTGAGAAAGAGAGAATGTATAATGATACTTGCAGTTTTTGTATCTTTCAATAAAGAATTACAGGGGCTCTTTAGTTTTTGAGAATAGCTATTAAAGCATATTCACTTAGACACAGATCAGTCAGCAATAAAGCAGTCAACTTATTTTCATCTGTTTTTCCTTTTACCATCGTAACTACAGAATTACGGGGGAAAGCTCCTCCTATTTCTAAAGAAAAGAAGCCTTTAGAAAGCAGTCTTAGACATATAAATATTTTCCACATACCACTGACATTCATAAAATATTCTTTGGGGCAAACAAATTACACTGGCCACCTTTTTGCATTAGAGAAACAAACATAAATAGCTTACAAAAGACTAATGGATGTTAAAAGTACACCGCAGTCACAAGAAACAAGCACGACAGATGTTTTGAGAAACAGTGTAGTTTGCTGGATGGAGTTCTAGATCAGCAGCCATCTAAGTTCTCTGTGGCCCTGACAGTTCCCATTCAGGTTGCTCAGTTTGTGCCTGTTACCTCTCCAACCCTTGCTTTTCTCCATTTACAAGAGGCACTCCGGGCATGTGCAGGGACCCAGCCCTTGCAAGTGTCTGTGCAATGCCTACTCAGGGCAGCCTCTTTCACTACCAACACCCATCTCAACTGCACTGCAAAAGTGGAAAACTGCTGGAATTAAATAAACAGAATACACCACAGATGGTAGAAAATCATAGCTGCGAGCAATTCATTGACCCACTGAACTCAGCCACAATCTACTAGTTATTAACTGCTCATTTATTAAACATCTGATTAATCATTTATTAGCACCCTATAAACTATTTAGAAACACAACCTGAATACAGCACATGATGAAAGCTGTGTGACAGATGCTTTTTCTCTGCCCAACAGATAAAATACAAAGCTTCTCCATGTTTAAGAAAGAGAACCGAGTGGCACGGACTTATTTTCCTTTCAGCAAAGCCTCTCCCCATTATCATGCCCATTTCTCTATAACTATGTCAATGCGGCCGCTCCTTTAACTCACCTCAATGTTCCAGATATTTAAGTTGGACAACAGATCCCAACGGAAAGAGCCCCTCTCATCAACTCCACTGAATCCATAACCAGCTGCATTGTTGACTGCATCTGCTGCAATGTCAAAGCAAAACGGGTCAAATCAGATTGCTGGGCGAGCCGTATTTTCTTACAAGTCAGTACGACACTAAACACATATCTGATTCAGCTTTATAGTAATTAGCGTTCTTGCTTCCAAAGAGAAGCTTCCTCATGGCAAAGGGGCATTGCTAAAAGGCAACATGGAATCACCTCCTCAAGAGGGAAGACTAGCTTCTCCTTGGAAAGAAGAAATAAAATAACAACACAAAAATAAAATAATAATGGATAGAAATCACTTTTCCCATTATTTTCCCTTTATTATCAATCTGTGATAGATATACAAGAGTTACCATAAAACAAATTAGCAGTTTCCTCAACAGGCTACCTGGATGTCACTGCATTTTCCAGAATTCAGAAAAACTGTAGTGTCTCAAAGACATGCTTACCATTTCTATTGAGTTCCAACATGGTCATTTTAATTAAGACTTTAATTCAGATTTCTGCAGACAAAGTCTTTTGCTAATCCTATTACTCATTGCCTCCCGAACTACCTCAACATCTCTATGTATCACATGTTGAGTAACTTCAATCACAGACTTTACTATTTCAAGTGCAAATAGCTCGGGTAAGGATGGACATTTCACATGTCACACTCTTGCTCTTTCCCAGGGTGCCGGTCAGCTCCTTCCCCTCTCAGCCTTTCCTGGAAGCCACCTCACCACTGGATCTCAAAATCCTGCTTTTAATGTGCCCCTGCCATAAATCCCCCCTCGGCATACTAAGAAAACAGGAGGGACTCATTAACTCTAGATCACTAGGTGCAGACAACACCAAGGATTATTGGAAGAAGAAGGCAGGCAAAAATACAGGTAAGGCTTTTCCTTCTAAGATCATTTACAAAATACAAGCCTGGTTAAGTTACACTTTAAAAAAGACAGCATTTATTTCCTAAGAATGAAAACTGATTTTGCTTTGTAAGCACTATGAATATAGGCACAAGCTCATGGAGGAATCCCAAAACCAGGGAGAAAACCTAATTAAAAGTAAGAAGAACAGCAATAAATAAATAAGCAACCTTCTCTAACCTGCAACTTTCCTTTGTATTTTCCACTTTACTAAATGAGCTAGATTTTACTGATGGAAAGAAAGGTCTCCGAGTTTCTAATTCTCACCCTGTTTTAAAAAACTCAACAAACGAAAAACCAACACCCCTGTCTGAAATCCTATTTACTTTATGGTAATGCCAGTCAGAGACTGGAGCTGTGCATAACTGTCATCCCAGAGCAGGGGGACTCCTGGATTTGCTTCTCCTTACTCTAAAGCTGGCAGGGTTTTGCAAGAAACCAGTAATCCAGGGGCATAATAATACAGCAGACTCATCATCATCCTGCTCCCGAGCTGCTGCCTGCAGAGCAAGGTGTGAAGCGCAGAACCACTGCAATTGTCCACCCTCAAATTGCTCACAAACCCCCAACCTCCACACTGCCCAGCAGAGGTTTCCCTGCTGACTTCCACAGCTCTGGCATATCGGAAAAAACAGAGGTAACCATTTAACACCGGATCCCAGAAAAGTAAGTTTCTGAGCAAGTAATTTTTATCCCAAAGCCTACACATGCCAGACCTGGCTGTCTTCCCTCGATCTGTCAGTTTTATTCCCAGCAGTTTAATCACAGCCTCGCAATGAGTTTCCCTGGCTCTTTCCATCCCATCTCAATGATGCTCTTCTCAGTTTCAGGTGTATGCATTGATGGCTGGGCCTTCAGGATCTCCCCTACACACAAAGTCTTGTAGTACCAGCAAAAAACCCTTAATCTCTCAATTTTCAGCCCAGCCTAGAAGGATTCGACTCCTCACACATAGATGGGAAAGGTGACTTGCAAAAGGAAGAAGGTAAAATACAAAAATATCATTTTGACCACCAGTCTACTGGCTCCCAATAAAATAAATGTGCTTCTCTATAACGAGACCTGTTCCTTCTCTTCTCCCTTTCCTTACATAGATTCTTGGGTCCTTCCCATCACCTCCTTTGTTCTCTACCTTTCCCATGGTTCTCCAATCCTTTCTCTTGACCACTCAAAGCTGATGTGTGTATAGGATCACGCAGTGCTTTAGAGGCAAAGCCTAACGTCAGCCTCTCAGCAAGCATTACAGCTTTCTAGTACAGATGCATGTCCTAAAGATGTCCCACAGGAAGAGAGAGGCCTGCTTGTATTAAAAACATATTTGTAAAGCCTGAGCCAGTGTGACTAATTTTAACCTCCCAACTCCACTGATGTAAGTGGCAAATTATGAATAAAGCATAAAAATCAAGGTTTAGAGGAGGCAAACTTTTTTCCCAAGAATTCCTGTAAATTTTTTTGTGGTACAAAGTTTTAAGCAAGAAGAAATTGTTACATTGACTTTAATGGCAAGAGGCTGAAAAACAGATTTGGTTCCAGAGGTAGGGCATGTCAGACAAGCTTGAGGAGATTTTAGGCACATTTTTTAAAACTTTTGACATCTCCTCACTTCGGTGGGGTCCACTGCCCACAGCAACAGGTGAACATCTCCCATACAAAGTACAGGTCTAGGGACTAGTTTATTTTTGTTTCCCCACAATGTTTCAGACCCCCTCCCCATTTATGAACTTATTTGTTGCCTACAAAAAGAAGTGATGTAGCTAGACTTACCCAACGTCCATGCAAAGTAATACTTTGGTTTTGCTGCCTGTGTTACAACATACAGGTAACCAACTCTTGACAAGAAGGGTGTTTTATCAAGAAATTCATTATCAATAATATATGCCATAGGAAAGTTCTTGGTAAGTGTCAAGAATAAAATGAGAGATACTAGCGTGATACACAGTTTGTACATCACTGCTCCCTAAAAAGCACAAACAACAATGAAGCATTCATTAGAAACATTTGCTTAAAGGGGAAAAAAAAAACAAAACAGTACTCATGACATACAAAAACAATGCGCTTCAAGAACTCATAAAGTTCTCAGTGACAAAGTTGATCGGAGCGAATTTAGAAGAGATAACAGAGAAACGGCCCATAGTCAAAGCTTTGGTTTAACTTGTTTTACTGAACTATCTATAGATAGGTACAATGGACAATTAGAATCAAAATTGGCAATGAACTTCACAAGAGACTCCTACATCAGTTAGCAAAGGTCCTAAACTGAGGAAAAAATCTAAACCCCACAACGTAAAGGAGAAATCTTCCTTATATGGAGTGTCATCTGGAACTAAAGATCGTATTCTTCCTGGATGCCAAAAGCATCAGTATTCAGTACTATTCAGACCTACAAAAGGAGGTCTAATTGTCCAGCTACCATCCAGGGGTCTTGCTAAAAATCACTTCTCCATGATACAGGGTATCTGCTATGCCATACTGTTTTCTATTACTGCTCCCTAGTTTTCCATATTCTAATATTATCGACAATCACATCAGTAGTTGGAAGCTCAATTTCAAATACCTATCAGAAGTAAACTCTCCTTGATACAGTCATAATTAAAAAAGTAAATCTGGCACTTGGCTACCATGTGAAAATTGACTCATGTTCTCAAAAGACCACTAAAAGTATAATACACTATTGAAATAACAATACATTTTTTGATGCCAAGTACTCCTTTTTATATCTTCTCTATATTCAGGAATAAATTAAATTAACGTGCAAATATCTTTAAATTGTTACAATGCAAATTTTAATATTCTCTGCTGTCTTGCATCTAACACAATATGGGCCTTATTCTGACCTCAGTAAGACTAATGTACATCAGAAGTAACACCACTAAGGTCAGTAGAAATATAATCAAGTGGAACAGGAATCAGGTATGTACAGGCACATACTCAATTTCAGAGACACTCTTCACACACATTCAGTGATGTCTTAAGGTAAGAGAGAGGAATCTGGTTCTCATCCTATGTTATCCTGCCTTACAAGAAGGTCAGTTTATAAGAAGGTCTTAAGTAATACAAAAAAAAAAAGTGTTTATTGTATGTGGAAAATGACCTTCAAGTCATCTTAAAGTGCAAGATTCTCTTGCAAAGCACCTGGATTAGTTTCTGATTAGTTATGATTCATGTACTTCTAACATCTCTTGCATTACGGGCGAGAGTTGACTTCTTTTTTCTGACATTTCCTCTTGTGTTTGGAGCTGAACTGCAACTCATCATTGTCAGAACCTGCAGACTGTCCCCATCGCTACACAAAGGACACTTATTAACCAAGGACCCGTTTTGCAAGCCAAATGCATTTGGGGAATTCAAGAGGAAGACACTAGCCCCTTCACCCCTGACCCTGTGATAAAAACAGCAGCCACTTCACAGAAAGAAAGAAAAAAAAAAACAACAAACGAAACACACACACCACTGTAACATGTACTGGGAAGATAATCCAAAAATGGTTTTTCCTCTTAGTTTTTAATGATGAGAATCATGTCCAAAGCTGTACTCTCCTGCCCTCTGCAATAAACCGTAGTCATTTTAAAACTTACAGTTGGAGAAGGATCAGGAAGTCTGTCGTAACCCTTCTGCTTCCAGTTCACTTCTAACAGTTTCATGTGCACATGCCTCCCTTCAATGAAGGCTATATAATCCTTGTAACTGCTGCAAGGCCCAGCTATGATGCTCATAAAATTGAGGAGATAGCTTAAATACTCCAGTAAAGAAGGTCTTGTCCTGTGAAAATCATACATACACAAACAACATCATACAACAACAACAAACCACTTAAACAAGTTAAAACACCGCAAAGGCTTTCACAAATGTTTTTTGTTGTACCGTCTGTCTCAGTCCCCAATTCTCTCCTCCCACCCTCTCCCTGGCTGGCAGCTCACTAGATCTGTTTTGCAGAAGATGAAGCACAGCCTCTCCTCTATCCCGGTGATGCCTGGCAGATGACAGTCAGAACAAGGGCAACGTGTAAGTGCTTAAGCTACAGGTGAACAAATGTTACCGATTTGGAAAGTTGTAATCTTAATACTAGAAATATTTTCATTAGAAACAGTCATAAATTTAAACAGACACTCTCAAGCAAATTGACTGGCACATTTTGAACAGGTCAGGAGTACCGGGAGCGAGAAGTTGGTAACGGGGTTTGGACATCTACCCAGTATGGCAGGGACCAGTAACAGCTGTCAGACCACAAGCCGAGTAACACTGGTCTCACCAAGCAGTGCAATGCAGTACCTCGCCTTGTCACCCAAAGCACAGGGCAGGGAGCATTTTAGACCAGGGCTCTCAGCCCTGAGAGCAGTTCTCACCCACCCTGCAGTTCAGCCTTTTGAAAAAATGGGAAGCGTAATGGGAGACATCGAGGAAGAGGATGAAGAGGCACTCTGTCCTACTGTGCAAATAAAGGAAGTAATTGCCTGGATCACATCATGAGCAGGAAAAGGAACTAAGGGAAAAAAACCACTTAAAGGACAGCTGAAGATGAAAGTCAAAGAGTCCATCATATTCACTATTTCCATTTTACAAGCACATATCCCACAAGTTCCTTGGTGGGTTCTACATTTGATGTAAAATGAAGATCCACTGTCCTTGCTACAGGTGAGAAGGATGGAAAAAAAAGATGCACAGGCCTCTCACTGATAGTGTAATTTGTAGAAAAGAAACCCACCAACATCTCAATTCTGCACTGAGATACACAGTGTGCTAGCGCACACAAATGTGCTAGCAGTCACCATCCAAGTGAATGAGGAGTCCCCAGATGAGAACAGAAACTAGGACGCAGTGTTTCAAGACTTTCCCATCCAAGACAGATGGACACGCATAAACCAAAACCCACTTAAAATTCTTTCAGACCAAAACATAAATTTCTAGCAGAAAAACTAAGCAACAGTTAAACATTTGCTGTTGCCTACTTTTATTCTGAATCGGAATTAGTTTGAATAAACAGTTAGCTTAGCCAGGATTTTCTGCATTCACCCTGCTGGTTATGTAGATGTTAGTTCCTGAATGATATGTTCTCTGGTGAAATCATTTCACAGAAAGATGCAGCAACAAATTTGGGGTAAGGTTCATCTTTCTGTTCTGCAAAACTGGGTCCATGATTTGGGTTTCTGAGCTCTACAGTAAGATTAACAATAAAGTCGTTAGTTTTAACTTAGATTCTTAACAAAGGTGGGTGGAGAGACATGAGCAATGCACGAAGGAATGTACAGAGGATGAGTGAGAAACAAAAACAGACCAAAACCAGGAGGGAAGACAAAAGGCTGTATTACCAAAGGGGATTTAAAACTCTTCAGTTATGACTTGCCTGCCACCAACGCTTGAGCTATTGGCATGTACTTTTCTATTATGAGCTCATCCACTGTACAAGGGAAAAAAAAGCCTGTTTGGTGAGAATTTGACTAGAATTAATCATACAGTCACAAGGGTCCAGTGCAATTATGCTGTGAGCTTTAAAAATAGACACAAAGCTATTGGTCACAGCAAAAGTTATATAAGTCTCCCTACAGGATTTTTGCTTTTCAAGAAATTATTCCCTTCTTACTTTTAGAAGCTCACAGACTTTCTGATAGATGAATCTTCTGCCTTGGAAATGCAAGAAATACTTTGCCTTCGACAAATGCTTCATGGTGAAAAGTAGCTAAGGTTCTAACTCTTCTTTAAAAAAAAATTCACCTGCATCCTACAGTTGTATTGAGAGACAAAACAGAAAAAAAAGGCACTCAAATATATGATCAACATGCTGCCTCCCTCTGAAAAATGAGACTAGTTACATAATGTGAAAGATTAGGATATGAACATTACAGAGGGAGACAGGAAAAATAAAACTTCAGTATCCAAAAGCTATGGCAAAGAAAAGCAGTATTTGAAGTGTCAGAGTCAAACCAAAATGGATTTTTACTATGCAGTAGTTTGCTGACAGAGGAAGAGTATTCTTACTTGGAAAAATAACATAACACAGAGAGGATGAAGACAACAGCCAAAAAGACCCTATAGTACAGTCTTAGCCTGAATATAAGACTTGTTTCAGTGAAGACTAGTTTTTTTGCATATATATTTTTAAGTCAACGAGATGGTGCTGAGTACTTCAGTGCTTTATTGACCAGCACAGGGTGATAAAGGCAGAAGTTCAGGATTGAAGAAATAAGGAATATAGCAGGGAAGCTAACGTATGTGTAAGGAGGTCACTTTTTGCAGTATATACAAAACCAAAACTGCTCAAACAAATAGAAAAAGCAGGCAGAACTTTTGGCTTAAGACGGACTGAGAAGAAGCAGGGAACATTTTCATGGCTGGGCCACGAAGTTGCTCCTGACATTGCAAAGGGAAAAAACAAACAAACCAACCCAAACCCTAAACGTCTTTGGCTGAAATTAAACACAAACCGCTAGGGGAATTAAATTCTTACTTTACAGCAAGCCGATTTTGCTCAGCAGTGAGTTCCTCAGCTTGTCGACCTATTCCTAAAAAGAAAGAAAAGTCACATGAGATCTTTCCGAAAGCCAAACAGTGAAAGCTATCCCAAAAGCCTTATGCTTGCATCCCACAGATAACTTTCTAAAGCCATAAGCTTCAAGATTTCTTTGTGACAGACAGTTGTAACACAGCACAATTGCTAACTTTTAGGTCAAGTATATGCATGTTCTACGCTGCCCCCAGCAGCCTCTGCTAACAGTCCAGGGCTGGAAAACCCTCTGTTCCCAGAAGCTGGGGGCTCATTTAAGCACAAGATTCCCGCTGGCTCCTTGGTGAGAAATGGAGCATTTCACAGCAGGAGGAGCGGGCAGTGGAAGAGACACGGGCTCTCAGGAAACAGAAGCTCCACTGGTGTGAATGAGCAGCCTGGCTGCTTGCTGCTAGAGCGAGCCTAAACAGACACATCAGCGATAATCTGGGATTGTACAAGGAGCAGACTGGAAAGGCGATCTCCTGGTGAGTGCACGAGACCTTTGGGGCCAGAGACAAGAGCACAGGCTTGCTGTCCCAGGAAAACTATGGAAAAATCTTGTACGATGGCCACTGCGTAAACAGATGTTGCTCACAGCAAATATCTCAAACCCTTCACCCTGAAGCTTCAGCTGCGCATACTGTGAGGAATCCCACTGGCTTCAGCAGAACAGCTCGCCACGGGACGAGTCACAGCACTTAATGCTGAGCGAGCATCTATACATCTTCACAAGACCAGGGGCTAACACTACTGTTCTAAACCTACTGGCCATAATTACCAATATGCACACACAAGACCCACTTCCTAAAAAGACTGCTGATAAGCTGCTCATTTCCATTCTCTATTTCAGTATGTAAGTACCGGGAAAGCATGAGTTGCAGAGAAACAACACTTAACTACTAAAAAGGCTGGGTATTTTGTTTGCCTGTTTCCATTTATGGGCAGCTGCATTAAATTTTTACAAACAGAGATTTGTCACTTAATGCTTGAACTGCAAGCTGCCTCCCTTTGATCAACGGCTCCATATATGGATATTCACAATGTAATGAGCCTCTTCCACCACCATTAATCTGTAGGATTTCTGGTTTGCTTAAAATGGTGCTGCTTCTGCTGTTACCTTTTCTTTTTTTTCTGTTCATTTACCTTCAATATTGTAGGTGTGCATCTAGGCTGCACACCACTGTGGCACGCAGGGATACCTGAGCTGGCTAGCTTAAATAACAGAGGCACAGAAGTCCCAGCAACATAAATGCCAACAACAAGGTCAATTAGCCAAGCTTCAAGCTGCAGCAGTTATAGCCAGCTAAAAGCATTAGACCCAGTTGCGTAAACCTGGCTTGCAAACAACACCAGACCCTGCAGTCTGTGGTGTGGCCATCACCTAAATCCCAGATCATAACAACTCTATAGTAGGCTACTCACTTAGTCACCCACAGCTTAGAATGCAACGGGCCTCCAACCATCAGAAATTCACACTGCAACATCAGTAGACATGAGCAATAACAGCACTGATGACAACTGACATTTCTAGCCTTTGCGCTATACTAGACACAGGCATTTTACTGAGAAATAATAGTGTTCTTTGTCACAGCACAGCGCAAGACTGAAGACAATGTTATTTTGCTTGCAACTGTGCTTCTCCCTGAACTGGGGAAAAGCTACTGAATTCAACCTCTCACAAGTCATGGATATATCAGTGATAGCATATTTTTGCTACCTTAATGACAGAACCTATGTATCGAACACAGCTGTTGATTTTGGAGAACCAAGAACAGCTTCAGAGCCTAATGGAGATGCACTGCAGCATCTAACCAGCAGATACTGGTACCAGCTAAAATCCAAACTGGGCCCCAAGGAAGGAGAGCACCCAAAGGGGAAAACAGCTGTCTTCATTACAACAAAGACAGTTTGATCCTAGAGAACGGATCAAAAAACCTTGGAGTTTCTTGTTTTCCTCCACAAAGCATTTTTCATCTTCATTTAGAGCAACTCGCTGAACTGCATGGATCCGCTCTATAACTCAACCACAGAATGTGCTGGAAGAAAAAGGCTGTCTTCAGGACATGGGAAGAGATTCCTTTTCTTACCGTCATGTAACTGGCATGCAAGTGTTGTAATCTTCTGTGTAATTATCATCAGTGGACTATAACAAAGACAGAAACAACAGTTACGTGTCTTGTAACACAAATTATTCCCAACTTTCTTACTGAATGTCTTTATCCCTTCAAAAGGCATAACTGTATTAGCAACAAGTGGAAAACATCCAATTAAAACTGAAGGAAGAACTCAGGCATGAGACAATTGCCTGGGTTCAAAACAACCCCACTGTAACTTGCACTGGAATTTTTAATTGCTAAGTGCACACAAAGCCTTATTTTATGTCTCCCCATCCTGCAGCAGTGCAAACTGTAATTCAGAAAAAAAAATCACACCACAAGGAAATACCAGCTTCTGCAGCCCGCTGGGCTCCCTTTCAGGCAAAGACCAAACTCAAGCCCCATATGGCACAACATGAGAATACAGCAATGCTGCTGGAACATAACTCTGGCTCTTCTCACTGTCACTCTCCTATTATCTGTCTCCTCGATGCCCTACAAAAGTGTCAGCTCTGCAGATACACATGCCTGTTTCCCCAGACAAATAGCCTTACCAATCAGGACTGCGTGCAGATACCAGAATAGCCATCAGCACAGCAGTTTCCCACTTGCTTCCTGGCCATGGCAACTGCCTTGGGGACAGCCTGTCCAAGATCACAGAATGGTTTGAGTTGGAAGGGACCTTAAAGATCATCTAGTTCCAACCCTGCTGCCATCGCAGGGACACCTCCCACTAGACCAAGATGTACTATTTAACTGGAAGTGTTGGGGCATTTGGGATCTGGAGCTTCCCTAAAAACATGAGCTAGCTGTAGCTGAGCCATACCTACAGGCTACAACCACCCAGCAGCTTTGGGGACAACCAAAAGAGCAGTGCATGGATAGCCACTATGCTCAACAGGGCTGCTTATACTTCCCATATCCAGCTTTACAGAGCTTCTTAGCACTATAGACAAACGTGAGCTGCTGCTAAGGAATAGAAAAAAAGGCAAAACTCAGCTTGGTGGCATCAGCAGCTGGTCCCCATGAGGGTAGAGGACTCAGTCAGGAGCATTCAGAGGTATGTAAGAAGAAAGATGGGGGGAAAACCATGAAGATGACTAACCAGTCCCTCATAGGCAGAGGTTCCAGAGCCAACTGTGGTCCATAGACAGCTAAGGCCTGTGGAGACCCACACATAAAAGCTGAACATCTGTAATCTGGAAGGACCCATGGCAGGTAAAGCAAGGGCTGAGCACCAGCTGTCACTGCCTCTCCCCATCTCTCTGCCACTGGGACACCAGCACAGGGTGCCCAGATCTCCCACGACCTACAAGACCTTCACAGCAGGAATAGCCACGAGGTTGTGACAGGTGATGAGGATACACCTTTCTTTTCAAAGCATTGCGAAGATTACATATAAAAGCAGTTCCACAGAAGAGATGTCTTTGCTGAGGAATAATTAATATAATGGATTGTTTCTCAATTTGGTGATAAATTACTGACATGTGCCATAGCGAGGTTTCTGCTTGAACACAAGTGATGTCTTCACCATGGAAATTAAAACCCAAGTTTGTGTACATGCTATTTACAGAGTTTGACCAGTATATGGAACTTTTTAAAGAGACGCAGATGGTTACTTAAAAATATTATGGCTATTAATTTTAAACATTGTAATATATGTTCCAGAATCCAATGAAGTAGGAAAAAAAAAAAACAAACCACACACAAACATCCCAAGAGTTACAATTACGTTTGTCTAAACTAAAAGTCAAATATTCATGTTCTGCAGTGATTTTCAAGAGAATCTGAATCATCCTTGACTAAAATTGGCTACTGGTTACAATCAAATGTAAATCCAATGGCTAAGATGAACTGTTTGCAATATGATTATCCTACTATGATAAATTCTACTGATTTTCAAGATATGCTGAGCATGGTAAACATAGGAATACTGGAAAAACACATTCTTTTATCATAAGTGGTCTCTTTTTTTTGTAATACTAAACATGGCTGATCTTTTTCAAGAGTCCACATGTAATTCTGCACGGGCAATTTACATTTTCTACCCAAAAACAGAGAACATGCAATATCAGCCAATTTCTTAATCAGAAACTATTTTTATCATTTCAGCAGCCTCTGCTTGAACTGTCAGTAAAAAAGTTTGCACGTAAAATACAGAACAAGCTTAAATGATCTGATCTAGGTGTTCCTGCTCCGGCAGGGGGATTGGACTGGATGATCTTTCGAGGTCCCTTCCAATCCCTAACATTCTGTGATTCTGTGAAATATACACAGATCTAGAATATAACTGTAATGCAAGGGTTTGTACAGCAGCTCTCCTTGGGGCACCTAGACCCTGATTGCAGCTAAGGAATGGACAAATTCAACAATGACTTTTCACCTTCCAGAAAGCTCCAATATTGTAAAACAGTCATTCTAATTTTTATTCCAATTCATCTTTCAAGAAAAGCTATTTATAAGCTGGTTTCACCATTATCTTCAACATCCTATTTCTCAAAGCAGATTTTCCTATTCAGACAAAATTCAGCTTTGCTTTCAGAGATACATAACTCCCAACCTTTAAGCAAATGAAAAAGCAGATCTTTTTAATCCTCAAGAGAGACAGAGGCTGTCAGTGAACCAGAGTTCCACTGCAATAAACACAGATTTTTATTTTGTCAGTGCTTGACCTTTTATTTTTACGGGTGAACACTAACACTTGTTTCAAATTGGTTCAATTTGCTGCAGATGTTTCTTACAGCAAGCACTTTATGCCAATATTGAAGTGGGTAACTTTAAACCTCAAGCTTGGAACCAAAACTGTATGCCTTTACGTGCCTAAATTTAGACACTTGTTTTAGAAAATTGGGCCCCCCACTGTAAGCGAGAGAGAACCAAAATGCAAACAATCCTGATGTGCTGATTAACCAGGGGAAGCAGGAGTGCAGCCTGCAGTACAGTCGCACAACGTATAAACACAGAGAAGAGAGTGGTTCTCTTCATCTATATTAGGAATTCATCGCCTCATTGATGGCACTTTGTAAGCCAGCAGACAAGTCAGCCTCTCCTGCATCTTAACCAGAAAAGATGGACAGTCTGCCTCCCTCAAATCCCAACTCCAGAGGAGACAAGCACAAAAATGACACTGCTGACTGTGGGAGGAAGACCCACAAAGCATACCTAAGCTACCTTTGGTTCCCTCTCCTGCCATCACATCTACGTATCTCTTCTATATCTACTTAGGAAGGTGGAAACCTGCTGCACAGCAGCAATGGGGTGCCACCCTCTCAATCTTTCACAAGAAGAGTACTAGATATCACCAAATGCTTCACACAAAAGATAAGCAAAGTTCCAGGTGAACAGGGAGCATCCTTCTTCTCCCTGACCCATCTACCATTCCGTCACCGACTTCATCTCACTGGGGACCAAGCCTTTGCTGTAGGAGAGGGCAGAGCACAGCAGAACAACAGCAGGACTGGAGTTCTCCCTTCTTCTGGCACCCCTGTGGGGTGTGGAGGCCCCCCCACCTTCTGCACACCCACACCTGTCCTGTTCCTCCCTGTGGACTCACCTCATCGCACACACACAAAGTCTAAGACTGGTTTTGTTTCTTCAGAATGAAAAATAGTCCTTTCCCCCCATTTCCTGAGCAATGTCTGAAGATGCAAGTCTTGAAATAATATTAAAATTAAATAAGAAATATAAATTGAATTTAGGGGGGAAAATAGTACCGTCATTTCCTAAATACGCACGTGAGTTTTGATTATTAAAACTTGGCAATACCAGACTATTGAATTGTCATGTCTATTCAGCCTTTCAGGCAAACTCTAATTTCAAACAGCAATAAAACATTGAGTAAGTTAATACGTAAAATACTGTATCATATCACAGACAGTCAACTGTATTGTAGCATCAACATGATAATATTTTAAACCTTAGACTCTCCTGGAAAAAGTCGGTAGTGCTAGAAAGGGAGTTAAGAAAAACGATAAAATTTCCAATAACCTTTTTCTCCAAAATTTTGAGAGATGCACAAGTTACTGGAGTGGAACAAATTATTAGGCTGAATTTAAAAAGTGAATCTACCCATTATACTTGCATTTACAGACGAAGCATGAAGACCTACCCCTAGGAAGGAAGGATTTGAAACAAAACACATTTAAGAATGCTAAAAAACTTGAACTCATATTTGAACACCTTCCAGTTGCTTGGCAGCCACATGCAAAGTGGTGATACCACATCCTCTCCTCTCCACCTGTCCTACTACGCCCTACAGCTACAAACTAGCACAGACACACTGAATTTGATTTACTTGTGGTGTCACTTACCCCCCACCCCATGTTTTACATATTGGCTAAGATTTTAATCTCAGGTTGTAGCTGCATTGTACCTCCTACACACAAACTACTGTGGCCAACTTCAATTTAAAAAAAATGAAATATCAAGAAATTGCCCCCAGAACTCAGTACGAAAATGGAAATTTCAACAAATTAAAAAAAAAAACCCAAACCCAAAACTATCTTTGCCTTAAGTTAGATGCCTTGAAAAATAACACAAGATGACAAAGATGCAACAGCTTACAGCGAATGTCAAATAGAGGGTTTTACAGCCCCTAATTAAACCTTCCAAATGAAAACATACCAGTTAAATGTCATTTTTATTCATGGCTTGTCCCAGTGAAATAAATTAGCCCAGAAGCACAGGCCAGTGGCACTAAAGATGTCAGCATCGGAGTGTAGCCTGCCATGGGGATCCCCCCTGTATCACAGGCTGGCTTCTGCATGGAGCAATTCTCGATGCTTACGAGAGAAGAGACGTTTCCCCAGCTGAGTCTGCCTGACCTTAGGTAATCTCATGGAGGAGTCTGGCACATGCTGGCTAGAAATAGTTTCCACTGACCTGATTTCACTGAAAGGAGGTGGAGTCAAAAGGCTCATTGCAGACAAGAGCACAAACCAGCAAACATTTATTTCGAGTTTCTCTCTGTATCCCTAAAGCCATGACGAGAAGTTTACCCAACATTAAACATGCTACCAAGGGGATCACCGAGCCAGAGATGCCACGGCGGCTGCACTGGCAGTGCGCTCTTACTTCTGCTTTCAACAGCAAAATGAGGAAATGCGGAAGCACACAGAAGAAAAATACTCCACCAAAAATGCTCATGCCCCCAAAGCAACTTCCAGTTTCTTTGTGTGGTTTTTTTTGGTGAAAGCTCCCAAACAGAATTTCTTACACCTTCATGACAGAAGTGCTCCATTTACAAGAGCAAGTGCTTCTGCAGAAGTGGCCTGGGATGCCTCAGATGTGCAGAGTTCTCTAGTAGTGACTACCTGCTTGAATTGTGGCTAACTCACAGAATCATTAAGGTTGGAAAAGACCTCGAGGATCATTAAGTCCAACCGTGAACCCAACACCACCCGACCCACTAAACTGTGTCCCTAAGCACCACATCTACACGTTTCTTGACCCCCTCCAGGGATGGTGACTCCACCACTGCCCTGGGCAGCCTGTTCCAATGCCTGAGCACTCTTGCAGGGAAGAAATTTTTCCTAATATCCAGCTTAAACCTCCCCTGGAGCAACTTGAGGCCGGACAACTTGAGACAGGGCAACTCTTGTCCCATCACGTGTTACTTTAGAG
>VZTO01017842.1:177756-194365 GCA_013400615.1 Syrrhaptes paradoxus
TCAGCAAACTGACTGAGGGAGCACTCCATCGCCTCATCCAGGTCATTGATAAAGATGTTAAACAGGACAGGCCCAAACAACCATCCCTTTCTAAGTGGTTTGCTGAGAACGCTGCTGCTGCTCTGCACTTTGGATAGAGCAAACACAAAAAACTGTCCATTCCTTCTGGAGAAGGATGTCCACCAAAACGGTCGTGTAAGAGGTACAGACTTGACCTCTGTACGGAGGAAAACTGCTCGAGTCTCCCTGATAATCCAGCTCTGGTCTCTCCCAGACCAACAGAAGATTGAAAGCAATGCCAGTGTGCGTGGTGATTTTCACAAATTCAGTTCCTTTCTGCGAGGAACGATTCGAAGGAACACACACATGCACGGTTGATCATTCCCTGACACTCATCGAATGAGCTGCAATATTATGAAATTTTGCTCAGACACTGTCAGAATTCAAAGAGGACACTAAAAAAACTCTACGGTCTTAATCAAGCAAAGGATTAAAGCAGACACATGCAGACGGATGAGAAGTTCCTCTGAATTCTCGACAGATAATCATATGAATATGGCATTTGTTCATGTAGATTGAAACCATACCTATCACTTGTTTCCAAAAAATCCAACCAAGATGCTTTGATTTTAGTTTAAACTAATTTCTCCCCAAAGCCATAATATTACTATGCTTGGTCTGAGCCTGTGATACAAAGGAAAAAAAAAAAAAAAAAAAAACAAACCAGACAAAACCTGTACATTAGTATTACGAGTTTTGCAAAGTTGTATAGAAACCAGACAACTTACCAGCATAATCCTCTTAGCATAAAGAAGAAATAAGAGAGAAAAAGAGAGAGAAAGAGTTAGGATTTAGTATTCCTAGGTACAATGTATAAATGCCATGGCAAACCAAGCAAAATAAAATATGCATGTTTCTCTCAAAGACTGGTTTGTATTAGAGAGGAAGCACAACATTCACTTATTTTACAATTAGTGTTCAAAAAGGAATAGTTTTATTTGAGAAAGTAGTCAGGAGAAAATTCCTAAATTATGTCACCACATTTTTGTGAAATAATATAAATGAAAGAACTTTGATAAAACATATATAAATTTTTTTAAAGTAATTAAAGTGTAGCAAACTGGAACTGGTTTTCATTAAAACCTGGCATGTAGTTTAAAAAAAACCGGACTTTTCACCTAAGTACTATGCAATACAGGAAACAAATCAAGAAATTGCTGCAAGCAGCTTGAGTACAGTGCTGATTGTGGAACCCAGTGACCAAACCCACCCTTTGCATGACTTAGAAGAATTAACTAGGCAACAGCAGAGAACAAGTTTCTTTGCTTCTTAACCTTGGTGTGGTGAGTCACAGTTTGATTTTCCATTTTATAGTTTACTCAAGATGTAACTCAGAAGTTACTTTGTTCTCTGTCCACCTCTACCTGCATTTTACAAGCTGTGTTCTCAAAATGGGGGGGACTGTAAACAAATAGCATAAACTCTTTTACTATTTACTATAGCACTATTATAATATACTATTTACAGTACCACTACTATGATATACTATTGAATATTATACTATTGAATATTATACTATACTAATATGCTATTTACTATAGCGCTATTCTTTTACTAAAGGACAAAAAAAAGTCCCATTTGCAAGCACACATCCAAAGGGTTATGCATGCAATCTGTTAAGAGCACAAGGCAAATCAAGAGAGCAAAGGAGGTACGCCAGCTTTCAGCGCCAACACCAGAAAACACACATTTAACATCTGGCTCATCACTTCAGGGAACCAACACTGGAAGGCTGATGGCACTAGAACTGGTTACGTGCCTGGTTTGTGTGGATTAAAACTTCATCCTTACAATCAGATGTCACCAGAGATTTATGGGACGCGGAGACCTCAGATGCAGGTGAGCAGATGCCAGGCTTTTTATTCCCTCTTAAAGATTCCCTTAAATGCAGTGTTTTGCCTACTCAGTGTATCCCCAGCCACGTTCTCCCAAAAGGATGGGAGGCTGGAGGGAGACAGGCATTGCTCCAGGGATTCTGTCTTAGCTGTTTCTGAGTCCTGAGGGAGAGCTTTAAGGCTGTCCTTCCAGACAGGAGTCCGAATGCTTCCCTACTACCACATGCAATAGTTGTAGAACCATCAAATGTGAGAGAACGGACAAGAGGAGGTTCAGTTGCAGCTCATACATGGTAAAACTGCGGTCAGGGAGTATATTTTGTCTCTCTGGGTCATAACATCTGCTTAGGTATGAGCATAAAGACTCAGTGGGCACATATTATTTACAGCTGAGGAAGCAGATTTTAAGAAAGATTTATGGACCTGACCCGAGTTTCAGCATTTCAGATCACAAGTTTTTATTAATACCACTAACAGATTTTTATTTATTCTTCATTTTTAAAATATACCATGAAGATGTAGTTCCTATCCACACCACATTTTCCAGTTGTTTACTACCTGGCAGTTTTATGTCTGACTGAAGTTAGGAATTGGTTTATATCTTGAAGCATCAGGACAAAAACAAATAATAGAGTAAGTTCAGGTATTACTGTTTCAGTACCATTATTACCCTCAAGCTCATAATTAGATAAGAGTAGCTCCCTTTTTACCAAGGGAGCAGAAAATGCCACCTAGTCTATAATAGAAAGAACCACCACTCCCCTTCTTCCACCGCCCCCATCTCAGCTGGATCTTTATTAAATATCTTCAGGGAGAGACAACTAACACACCCCACAGGGCTTTTCTGAAAATACTGTTCAGAAAAGCATGCTCTCTCACATTTCTCTCTCTCATACACACACAGAGCTACAGCATTCCAATCCTATTTATAGGCTTCTTGGTATGTCATGCTCTTTCAGGACATTATTTTACATTTTAAAAAGAACTGCAGAAAAAAATTACAGAAGAAAATTTTTCTACACGTGCGAGTTCCCATTTCTGCCCCCTCCTCTAATAAAAAAAAAAAAGTCTCAAAAGAACTTCCCCCCTCCCTAAAATGTAATTAAATGCTTAAACCCACCACCCCCTCACACAGAGGCACATGCACACAGACAGCAAAAAACTTGCAGTTTCCTACTCTGTGCCTGTAAGACAGAGGCTTGGAAGAGGCATCTATAAGCCGCTGTGCCGGTTGTAAGAGGTTTTTCACAGTATGTTGCTAAATTACTCTGTATTCAGACATTCAGCTAAACAAGTGGAATACAGATTAGCACATTGTTTTTAAATCATGCAAAAGTATACCTTCCTCTCATAAAGAAAATCTAGTTAGCTGTCTATACCTCTGCAAAGCATCCTCTTCTGCTTCTGTGAAATCAGAGACTACAGCATACATGAAAAACACTGTCCCACAGAAACGCATGACATCCAGAAAGCTCTGCTATTTAAACGGTATCCATCACCTGCGCCCACGAGAGAACCTAGCAAACCCGGACAGTCAGAGCTGATCTTGTGTCTCTCTGCACTGGCTACCCACCCACCCATTCACCCCCTGCCCCAGTCCTCCCCTCCCTCCCACTGGGGTGGGGAACACAATCCCAGCTGGGACATCAAGAGAAATCAGAATGGGGGAAAGGAAGGCAGGAGGTGAGCAGCCCACTCCACCTCTCAGGGCAGCCCACCAGGGAGCAGAGCCCCAGCTGTGCTGCTCCCCAGGGCTGTAAGTGCTCTTCCAGCACCAGGGAGTGACTGGGCACTTACCCTCCCAGGCTGCTCTAGGTGGAAGTCTAGCTAAGCAAGCTCTACCTTCCTAACTAGATAGCTCCTAGCAAGAAAACAGTAAAAACAATGAGTCAATGCAAAAATCAAAGTGTTTATTCCTTCCTTAAAAAAAATATAAAAGTAGTCTTAGAAAAAGCTTAAGGGAAACAAAATTGCAGGCACTCCCCAGATAACATAAAATTTTTTCTTAAAACATACTAAATTTAACTAATACTAACTGCCACAGGACCAAGCTCACAGACTCACCCGGAAAAATCTGTAGTGAGAATACCATAGTGAAATATGTATATTCGGCTGATGTGGCACAACGTGAGGTATCCCATAGCTATGACAAAGGAGTACCTAAAAACATAACACACAGAACACAGTTACCAACACAAGTACCAACAAGAACTAGAATCACTCAAATGGGGTTTGGGCTTGTTTAGGAGTGGGGTGTGATTTTTGTAAATTAGGTTGTTAACAAAACTGGAGCTATGTTACAAGATCTGACAGAAATTTTCAAAGAGGACTGATGTTTTTGTGTACTCAGCTGAAATACTATGGAGGTGTCTCCTCACACTGGGGGTGGAAAAAATATGAGGAAAAAATAAGATCAGTTCAAGTTGGGCATTTCAATTTCAAAGTTTCCATCCTCACATATTATTCTGAAATTTCTGTCTGACTCAATTGTTTGAAACCAGGCGATACTTACGTGCATTGCTGAAATTATCCATTGCCTTTATCTGTAAATGTAATCTATTGACCTGTATAACTCTTCCTCAGATCTACCAGAAACCAAAACACTCCAACTCTAAGATATTTTCTGTCTTCCGATTTTGTATAAAGGCAAATAACGACACGTAGCCTAATCTTTCAGTCTAAGACCCTTTCCAGAAGAAGCGTTCCATAAGTGGAGCTTGACAAATTCACACTCTGTTCTTCGAGATGACCATACAATTATGTTAGGAGAGTAGCATGACTCTTTCTATCTTAGCAGATGAATGGTCTGAGGACTGGAGGCATTGCAGTACCCTGTATTTATACTTCTCCCTGTATTGAACCAAGCAAGAAAGAGGATACCAGGGAGGTAAGCAGCAGATAGATACCTGGAAAAAAGACTGACAAACAAAGCAAACTAGACAGTGCAACAGAGAGCTGGGACACAAGAATGAAAAGCTTCCATCACATGGACAGACCAGGACCAGGTCTACTGGTGTCCCCTGCATCAGAAGAAGATAGCCACATGGAGAAGAAGCAAAGACCTACAGAGGAATGAAGCTGCACACCCAGCAAAGCTGAGCCACAGGAGGTCAGGCAAGCTGGCAGCACACACAGCCCAGCGGGCACCCCCAGACCCACGGGAGGATTCATCACGGTGAGGATTTAAAGGTGAAATCAAACAAGAGGAACAGACAACTGAAAATGAGCCAGGCCTTTGTCAAATCATGGCTGGCTTTGAAAGAAATGAGTTTTTCCTCCCTAGGGACTAATAAACTGCAGTGCAAGTGACAGTGATGGATTGCAAGGCAACCTGCAGCTCACATGGCCTACAGCAAACAGCTGGATGAACGGCAGACTGAGGGGACGTGACAGCTTCTTCAGGAGATTCAGCACAGAATTTATCTTCTTTTATCTCAGTCTGGCATCCAGTCCAGCTTCAGTAGGCTCCTTGGGCTCCCTCTCGTCAACAGAGAATGGCAAGCATCCCTCCAGAGGCAAGTCCCCCAGCTCAGAGGTGTGATGGTGACAGATGGGATGGCACATCTGAAACAAGCCTCAGTACTTAAGCATAAAGCACCTAGATTGAAAGGGGCGTGAGCAGCAAGATCCTGAACTGCTGCTGCAGCTGAGAACATTTCTGATGCTGGATTAATTTGTCCATCTATAGGCCTTGAATCCTCACAGCCTCACCAGAAAGCAAACTAGCAGAACATAACCAGGGAAAGGAGCATGCAAGTTAAACTGGGTAGTTTCTTTATTTCATTTGTTCACTTCCACTTGCATTTTGGTGGGGGGTGGGGGGAAGCCAAGTCTTGAAGACACTGTTATTTTGCCAAAATTAATTATGTAATACACTTTGAATCACACTGCTATGGCTAGCGGAATACAGTAGAAAAGACCTAACCCCACCTTCCCAGCCCTCCTAAGGTCTTTCAACACATTGGATGGCTATTTCACATTGATTCAAACCAATGTGTGACTATCTCGCAGCAGTGGGTAACGTGACATGAACCAGTTTAATTTGTACTGCAGTGTACAACTATTTTTCCCATTGTTAACTAACTGGCTAAACAGTAAGAGTGAGGGGGTTCCCTGTTGAAACTGTGCCCATTTCCTAGATAAGTTGAGGAGGGGATAGGTAAGACGTATTGGATGATTCTCTCCATAGACTTGGTTCCTCTGATCCACAATGAGTAACTCCTGCATTTCCTCCAAGTGATGGGCAGGGACAATGACCAGGAGACAACCAATACACAGCTTTAGCACCTTTTCCTTCTGGTCTCTGGGTAGCATTTCTTTCGTAAATGTTGTCCAATTACTTTTTAAAAAAATTATTCATTACCTCTGGACTTCTGGCCTTTGCACTCTGCAAGGTGGTGGAAAAAAATCCTCCTTGGTTCACACCTGTCTTGCTGGTCCAAAATGCTGCTATAGACAAGCCTGTCACTTAAAGTTCATGTTTCTAAACAATCCTAGACAAGTCGTAAGTGATGGCTCCCATTTGGATATTAGAGAGGGGTCATCTCAGGAAGAGATAAAGAAGGGGAGGTGATTATCTGAGCATTAGACCCTTAGACAGCCCTGGCGATGAGCAATGAAACGGTTTCCATTCCCCAGCCCAGACTGATATGGATGCGAGCGTTCACAGCAGCTACAGAAACAGCCACAGGGAGCACAGAAATCACCTGGAACACACCCAAACCAAACCACAGTATTAGCCACACGCTCTTACGGAGGCCAACACAAAATCAACGAAGTGGGAAGAACTGCCAGCTCATCTTTCTAGCCTGCTATAATGTAGCAGCTTTACAAATAAAAATTCCCAATTATGCAGATTGATGGGAAGCAAACAAGCCCACTCACACAATTTTAAAAACTCTCACATGCTGACCTCTAACAGAGAGTATGAAAGAAAGATCCCACGGTCAAGAACTTCTCAGGATGCCTTTGAAGCTTCTGCTTCAAAGCAGTAACATTTCTGGTACTTTGTACTTTTTCAAGCCCAGTACCAAACACAAGACTTAATTTCCTAGATCATGAAGTTGGGCTGCCACAGTGACCTTATCTGAACTACCTGACTCAAGAGTAAGTGGAAAATACCTAAAGGGCAAACAGTGAGGGGGAAAACACACTAAAAAAGATTATCAAAAGTGATCCTCAAGGACAAAAGATCAAGGAGAATGTGACTTAATTAAATGTTCAGAAAAGCAGAGGTTGGGGCATAAATTGCCAAGCCTGCAAAAGCTGACATCCAAGGCCAGCAGGTTCATAGGGAAATACAGCAATGCAAAAACCACAAATTCAGATTACAGCTGCTTCTGGAAGTAAATGAACAAAGCTCCTGCAAGTAATTGGGAAAGAAAGGCAGGAAAAAAAAAAAAAAGAGAAAGTGGTCCTAAAAAACAGTCATGCTTCTGTATGAAAGGAGAGAAGTTGTCAGAGGTGCAGCCCCAGACTTGCAGCCACACCAGCTCACCTGTGGATGTTGGGAATACTCGCCATATTCATAATGCCATAGTTCATCATCACCAGGACAAAAAGATGAATGGAATACCTTGAAGACAAAGTGAGAATTTAGATATTTTCTACATGACCTGGAGGGGCTGCTCGTTCAAAGCAAAGGAATATTTTTCCATGCAAATTACATAAATGTGATGTCATATTAGGGTATTAGTAAACATGGATTATCACAATGACATCTTTGTAGCCTGAATATCCTACCCAGATGAGTAATTATTAACAAGATATCATCAGTGTGTTTCGTTCAGAAAAAGAGCAGCTTGGTTCAGAGGGCACATTCAAACTGAATGCATCTTTTCCGAAAGAGGTAGCTTCACAGCAGACTGATGTGTCTTTAGCTTCCAGAACAAACATCACAGATTAAATACTTCTCTCACCAATATTTTCATGGCTCATTTTACTTTAATGGTTTGGGATCATTAGACTGGTTAAGAATTTTTTTTTTTTTCAGGATAACATAGAAACTGTCTTAAGACTAAAAAAGGCATGTAAACGAGGCATCTAAAAAGATGTAAGCAAGAAAAGCTGATAGGAATTTTAAAAATATTTTTAACAAAGCCTTGACTATATGGTGATCAAATACTCACCACCCAAAGCAGAAGACAGCAAAATATATTCCAAAGAGGGTGGCAAAGGCATGGCGAACAGCAGAGCTGGCATGACTGGGACCCAAGTAAATACGAAACCAAAACGCAGCCAAAAGCGCAAACAGTTGACAGGCTACAAAATTGATCTGTAAAAGACAAACAAAACAAAAAATGGTTGTGATTCTTGGAGGTGGTGGGGAAGGAGTCTCTCCATTCTCAAGACAATGAAGAGAGGAGCCAGAAAAAGGGGGGGAAAAAAGTGAAAGCAATGAATCTTTTATTTCTTAGCATTCTTGCTTGTGAGACCAAGTGATAACTTTCCTTGGCCAATGATAAAGGGATTGAACAAGCATGTAGCCACCCAAAAACTCAGGAAGGAGGAAGAACAGGCTCCAGCTACCCAAGGTACAGGTGGGCTCTGGGCAGGGGATGTCACCCCTCTCTCTGTCCTCTCGGTGGGAAGCAGAGGCCAGGAAGCAGAGGCCAGGAAGCAGACTGGGACTCTGAAGCATTGCCCTGATGCTTGACTTTCTCCACAAACCCCCAAACAAGGGCAAAATCAACAATCCTGATGTGACACTGTTTCACAAGCAATAACCGGACAGCCTTTTTACCTGAAATCCTCCACTCCACACCATCCTCCAGGCAGGCTTTTCAACTTACTTTTTTTTTTTTTTTTTGGCAGTTCAAGAGTGCAAAGAAAACAACTTTGCTCTACCACTATACAGACAGCTAAAGAAAAAAACTTCTCAGTTGTTCTTTAACTACTGCATATCTCTAGAGCATAGGAAGCAGTCTGACCCCATTGTAAGGAGGCAGCAATGGCAGTGGGAGCACAAGACAGGTATACTCAGAGGGGAAACAGTCCATGACTACTCCTGTCAGACACAAGGACAAGCAAAAGCTTCAGTGCCCTGAAAGCAACACTGACACCAAGCTGCCTTCTAAAAGTCACCTTCTCTTTGACAGCCTCAGCAAAAACCCCAGAAGTCAGAGGAACAACAGAGCTCAGGAGCTGTCTCTAACAGACCAACACAGCACATGATATCCCCAAGTCCAGCCTGGATCTTAGACAGCCGGAGTTAAATTAATTTATTCAGCTGCAGTTTTGTTTTGTTTTCAAAATAATTCACCCTGAGCTCTCCAGCAGCAAGTCATCCTAGACTGAGCGAAACTACATAGAACGCAACATTTAAGCAATCACTTGTATTAGAGGATTATCCAAAGCTGTCCAGGACAGGATGATAGCTCTCACTCGTAAATGCTCTGACATGCTGGCTGTCTAGAAGTGGTTGAATTTGACCAGGCTTCTTGTCAAACACATTTACAATGTGTTTAACATGACACCGCAGCCCCAGAGTGCTTTCATTCTGGTGGACTATATCCACACCGTGCTGTTCAAGCAAAAGCTTTTGTTTAAGGTTTGTTGGCTCCATTGCTGCAGTTCCTTTATTTCAGTGATGCAGGCAGCCATGCAACAGAATAATGCAATAATTTAAATACCTAGATATGCTGAATTTTAGTTCTTTGGAGCAGAGATGATATCTATTTATTTCTTGTTCATGTAAGCAACCAGCATTTATAACAGATGGTACCACAGAACTATACCCAAAAGCAAATAATTAGCAATGTCTTATTATGACAATACTTTATGCTTTATTGAAACAAGAAAATTTGTATCTTCAGTACAAGATTTTAAAGGAGAACAAAATTGCACTGGTCTCACAAAAGCCAGATGTCATAGTACAGATCCCGATGCCAGTTCATCAGTGATAATTCAGTGAACCTTAATCCCACATCAGCCTGCTCCTATTTAGGGTCATACCAGTACATCCAGCAGAGCCCAGCTTCGTGGCATGCAGAGCCCCTCTGATTCAGTATAAAAAAGGAAAGTACACAGACTCCAAGAAACCTGATGGGGCTGATTGTTTAGATGACAATACTCCCTTCTGTGCAGTGTCACTCGTGCAAGCTTTACACCAGTAAAAACCATCAAGATAAGCAAGCGTTTGCTTTTCCCTTTCATCCAGTTCTTGCATGTTCAGTTTGAGATGTTAAAGATGCCAGGACTTCAGAGGTTCACACACACAGCAAAAAAGAAAGCACAATCACACAGCTAAGGCAGGTAACCGCAGCAGCAGCGACTTCATCACAAGCTAACAGAGAACATGACAGCACAGCAGCCTCGCATACATACGCTGTTACTTGCCTAGACTATCAATTCCTCTGAGCAGGTGTTACCTGTGCTAGTTGGATTCAAGTTAACGCAGCTATACCAACCATGCCACTATCACATCCTCATTCTCTTGTGCAATTTTACCATGACAATTTATTCTCTGCACTGTTTTAGCAGGAGTTGGGGTAAATCCTCGCACTGGTATAAAACACTCTAGACTTTCAATCAGCTTTCAGTTTATAACAGTTGTTTCTGCAGAGCAGCCAAACATCACAGATGCAATGTACTCAGCAAGCAATAATCTCAGAATGCTAGTTTTCATTTACCCTTTCTGTACGGAATTAAGCTAGAAAGTACCTTACAGAGGAATGGCTACCATTAAAAGTTACAAATATGATTCAAAAATCTCAAGATTAACCTCCCTTTTCAGGATCCCTAAAGGACAGTGATGGCGTCAAGGAGGCACAAACACACACCAGGACTCCCGAGTGTCATTTGAACAAGACATGACCTACCACAATAGCATACAGGTAGCGAGAAGGCTGCACCCAAGGCATTGCTTGGGAGATCAACTCCCAGATTAAAAAAAAAAAAAGAAAAAGGAGGCTTTCACTCACTGGCTGAGTACAGCTGCATTTGTTTTTCTTTCTCTGTCATTTGGGCTTTCGGAGGGGTTCATGTGTCATTAGAGTAACACACACATCACAAACAACATGAATGGCTTTAAAGGATTCAACAGCAGAGGGGTTGGGAGAGGGATCCCAATGAACAAGGAAGCCAAGTAAATGCAGCAATTACTGATGCAACCTTTCCATCATCCATGAGGTATTTGGTACCTGTTGGACAATGTTGGTAATGGGCCAGATCTGGTCTCTTCATAGGATTACCACCTCTATTTAGTTATTTTTAGGTAACATTTTAAACACATGCAGCATTGACATGCGTACTCATGAAGACTGCCAGTTCATCTGACAGTGACTTTACTGCATTCCAGTTAACATCCATTTTATTCTTTACTCTACACGTTTAAGGTACCCAGGTAAACAGATGCCTACGATTTTAAGAAATGTTGTATGGCATCACAAGTGAAGGAACAGTCACACTTTCCTATCTTTCTCTTCCCAAAGAGGAAAGGGTTCATATTATTCCCTTTGGTTATTTCCACTGCTGATAAAAACACTTTCTAAATAGTGAATAGAGGGGTTCTGAACATTGATGAATGGTGTCCACAACATGGAAATGGAAAATAGGTTATATAACAATTAACCCTTGTCATTCCTACCCATAATGATAAGTCATATTTTTAGCCAGTCACATCTATTCAGTGTTGCCATCAAAATTTTTTTTACATCTGGTTTCAACGTTGCTAGCAGAAAAGAAACACCTTTGCTTTTTACAGTCATTTTCTTCTATGCTCTAGCAAGTAAGATGTACTAAAATTAGGAATCAGGGTGCACAATATGTTGCCAAAACAAGACATTATCTTCCTTTCATTTTCCATGATTAAACATTGGAAGACAGAAAGGCAGTCTCATCACAGCACCTTGCAATGACATCTGGAAGACGTGTATCTGAGTCACAGCCAGCTGAAGACAGCCTTGCAATGCAGAAACAAGATATCTGTGCTTTTGGAGAGAGAGAAAAAATCTGGAACAGCTCCAGCCCAAACGGGGGTTGATGGTTATTGTCTGCTTAAGGCATTCTTTAATATCTAATAGTCTCAACTTTAAAAGGCCAGATGGATCCAAAATATGTAAACACCAAGTATGAACAATGAGAAAAAAAAGGTAGTTGCTCCCTTTATCCATTCAAATTCTGTAGTAGCAATAACTCAGAGTGATATTTACACTACAAATCTATACAAAACTAGCAACCAGTTCAAACCAACTGACCATGCACCCATGATCCTGACACAACAATAACCAAACATAATGGTTTCAAGATGCCCCTATACTATTATGCTAAAACAAAGGCATCAAAGTACGTAAGAGGTTAGTTCCATCTGCCTCAAGCCTTTGCATCTTCTCCAGTTTTGAGCAGGGTGAAACTAACTTGGCACATGTTGGACTGGTACTGTAGGAAGGGGAAATGCTAACTCCTAGGCATCTGGAGTCACTTTTTCAGTCACCTCCATCAACAGGCAGGGCATATTACATGGGAAAGTCACCTCTTGAACCTCTTAACCGTTCTCAGAGGAGAACCATAGAACTTCTTTTTCTATCTTTTATTAGGTCCCATTAACCATCTGCAGGTGGGCACTTTTAAGGGCAACAGCCAGTTGGCAAGTCACAAAATGAAAGTTCCAAATACCTGGCATTAAATAATTCTGCCTTGAAATCTCAGCATTCGGAGGACATGTGCCCACTGCCAGTAACACTGAGAGGGAACAACTACAACATTTTGTTCTGGGGGCAAACTATCTCCATGGTCAAGGGTGGAAAAAAAAAAACAAAGTAGCAATTTGTCAAATTCCTGTAGCAGGAACATCATGGAGCCATATTTNGTGTCATTAGAGTAACACACACATCACAAACAACATGATTGGCTTTAAAGGATTCAACAGCAGAGGGGTTGGGAGAGGGATCCCAATGAACAAGGAAGCCAAGTAAATGCAGCAATTACTGATGCAACCTTTCCGTCATCCATGAGGTATTTGGTACCTGTTGGACAATGTTGGTAACGGGCCAGATCTGGTCTCTTCTCCACAGAGTAACAGAGGGATATGATGGTTTCTCATAGGATTACCACCTCTATTTAGTTATTTTTAGGTAACATTTTAAACACGTGCAGCATTGACATGCGTACTCATGAAGACTGCCAGTTCATCTGACAGTGACTTTACTGCATTCCAGTTAACATCCATTTTATTCTTTACTCTACACGTTTAAGGTACCCAGGTAAACAGATGCCTACGATTTTAAGAAATGTTGTACGGCACCACAAGTGAAGGAACAGTCACACTTTCCTATCTTTCTCTTCCCAAAGAGGAAAGGGTTCATATTATTCCCTTTGGTTATTTCCACTGCTGATAAAAACACTTTCTAAATAGTGAATAGAGGGGTTCTGAACATTGATGAATGGTGTCCACAACATGGAAATGGAAAATAGGTTATATAACAATTAACCCTTGTCATTCCTACCCATAATGATAAGTCATATTTTTAGCCAGTCACATCTATTCAGTGTTGCCATCAAAATTTTTTTCACATCTGGTTTCAACGTTGCTATCAGAAAAGAAACACCTTTGCTTTTTACAGTCATTTTCTTCTATGCTCTAGCAAGTAAGATGTACTAAAATTAGGAATCAGGGTGCACAATATGTTGCCAAAACAAGACATTATCTTCCTTTCATTTTCCATGATTAAACATTGGAAGACAGAAAGGCAGTCTCATCACAGCACCTTGCAATGACATCTGGAAGACGTGTATCTGAGTCACAGCCAGCTGAAGACAGCCTTGCAATGCAGAAACAAGATATCTGTGCTTTTGGAGAGAGAGAAAAAATCTGGAACAGCTCCAGCCCAAACGGGGGTTGATGGTTATTGTCTGCTTAAGGCATTCTTTAATATCTAATAGTCTCAACTTTAAAAGGCCAGATGGATCCAAAATATGTAAACACCAAGTATGAACAATGAGAAAAAAAAAGTTAGTTGCTCCCTATATCCATTCAAATTCTGTAGTAGCAATAACTGAGAGTGATATTTACACTACAAATCTATACAAAACTAGCAACCAGTTCAAACCAACCAACCATGCACCCATGATCCTGACACAAGAATAACCAAACATAATGGTTTCAAGATCCCCCTATACTATTATGCTAAAACAAAGGCATCAAAGTATCTAAGAGGTTAGTTCCACCTGCCTCAAGCCTTTGCATCTTCTCCAGCTTTTAGCAGGGTGAAACTAACTTGGCACATGTTGGACTGGTACTGTAGGAAGGGGAAATGCTAACTCCTAGGCATCTGGAGTCACTTTTTCAGTCACCTCCATCAACAGGCAGGACATATTACATGGGAAAGTCACCTCTTGAACCTCTTAACCGTTCCCAGAGGAGAACCATAGAACTTCTTTTTCTATCTTTTATTAGGTCCCATTAACCATCTGCAGGTGGGCACTTTTAAGGGCAACAGCCAGTTGGCAAGTCACAAAATGAAAGTTCCAAATACCTGGCATTAAATAATTCTGCCTTGAACTCTCAGCATTCAGAGGACATGTGTCCACTGCCAGTAACACTGAGAGGGAACAACTACAACATTTTGTTCTGGGGGCAAACTATCTCCATGGTCAAGGGTGGAAAAAAAAAAACAAAGTAGCAATTTGTCAAATTCCTGTAACAGGAACATCATGGAGCCATATTTCCAAAAGGAGACAGGTAAATGTATTGTTTGGTGCACTGGAAAATGACTGCAAAAACCCACAAAAAATTTTACATGGAGAAAGTGGAAAGTACTTTTCCGAGCTACAAGTTCTTGGGGTGGGAAATAAAGATGAAAAAAATAAAGAGGAGGTAAAACTTGGCTTTATACCCTTCCACAAATTCATCACAAATAGACTTTGTCAGCATTCACCGTAGTTCATGGTACATTACTAACCACTCACTTAAGGAAGTTTCGATTCCTCTCATCCCACAAGCCTCGCATCTGCAAATCTCCCTATATAAAGAAGTGGTAACAGACATTTGAGGGTTACTATATCACTCCCTAGTCTGTTGTTCAAGTGTTTTTAACATTTTTCTTATAGTCAACTATCAGGAAGAAATATCCTGCATTCTGTTTTAACCCCAAAATACTTTGCTTTTCCTTTACTACTTTTTTCCTCCCTTCTGCTAGCAGAAAAACTGTTCTCATTTTCCAAAAATCTAGGAGGATGTAACAAATCGACCACACAGTTCTCTCCAAACAGCAATTAACTCCATTACCCAAACCAGACAGCCCTCTGTAAGCAAAATTCCTATTAACGCTATAATTCATTCACTACGAAAAGCACTATGAGAAATCACCCCGCTACCTCGTCACTCGTTTGATTACAAGGTGCGATGTGTCCCCCACAACACGCAACCTTTGGACAAAAAGCAGGCATGCTGCACGTTCATCCGTCTTCACAGACAGAGGTACAAACACGTTACCGCGCAGCCGGGCTGCCAGAATATTCCCAGCTATATACAGTGGCCCCCCATGGTGGCTCAGCATAAAGATGAAGTTGTAGCCCATGGCCAAGATACTCCGTATTTGCCGCTATCTAGTAATGAGCCACTGACCATTGGTTTAGAAGGCTGCTATGACTTTCTTATCTGATAAAGTAGAATTCCTCTTCTATTCATGTCCTTACCACAGCTCACCAAACAGCTGGTTTCAGTGTTTGGAAAAACATAACGAAACATGTTAATAGAAATTACTGACAGCAACAGCAACTCCTTCTCAAGTCAAACCACTGTCTGCGGAGTCCAACAGCGCTTGGACAGTATTTCGGAAAGAGGATACCATAACAAAACATCCCGCTTTGCCAGAGATCAGCCCCATCTTGCAAGATGGTGCCTTTCTTGCAAAGAATAAAGCAAGAACCACAGAAGTGCAATAATTTGTTTTCTTTGTTTAAAAGGTTATTTTGTACATATAACCAGACACCCAGCAAACAACATGTTAAAGTTCACTTGAAGGGAACATGTTTAAGTTCACATTTCTACTTTGATGTTGAAAACCAGACCTGCTGTTATGATAGCATTTTGTAACATCTAAATTGAGATATTTAAAATGGGTGTGTTAAGAATGAGAGATGGATTACTCTTCAATCAGATCATCTCAAAGATACCTGACACTTACTGAAATGTTTCAAAATATTTTGATCTTCCAGACTATTTTTACGAACCACAAGGACAAATATTCTCCACAGAGATCACTGAACTCTATGCAGGGAGGTGACGAACACCCCCAAAAAGAGGGCGATATCACAGAAACCACGTCAAGTTTCCCACTGCTAGAATTTTGACTTAGGCTTCTGCAAAGGAAAAGTATTTCCGTACCATCAGTAAGGCAGCAGTGGGAGTGGAGGCTGCGTCGTGTGTCTGTACGGGTGAGTGCTCTTGTCTTTTCTCAGGCAACTTGCTCTCTTGTTGACAGGCCCTGACGCCACCACTTCAAACATGGTCCTCACCAGGAAACGGGCTTCCCATGCAAAGACTGTGGCAACCCAGACAGAGGGTCTGCTCCGTAATGTGGCGGTTCAGGTCTCTGGCTGCCGGGAGTGCCTCGGCCTGCTGCTGCCGGGGGAGGATGGGAAGGATGCCACTTGCATGCGGTGTGAGCAGCTGGACGAGCTACTCAACCTGGTGGTGGAGCTTAAGGAGGAGGTAGATAGACTGCGGACCACCAGAGTGTGAGAGGGAGACTGACTGGTGGAGTGACTCTCTG
>VZTO01017843.1:1731-34559 GCA_013400615.1 Syrrhaptes paradoxus
GGGTTATTCTGCACATCAAGGTTTATTTAACTTCACTAAAAGAGAAAAAAATAAAAAGAAAACTTGTCCTTCCATGCCAGACTTGAACTTTTGATCGAAGCATGCCTTGAAGACAACTCTGCCCATCTCCCATCCTCCTTCCTCATAAGGATTACTGAGTAGAATAACCAGAAAAAACACTGAAATTTTGGTGTTTAACTATGCTCCACCTAGTAAACACAATACTGTCATTGGTACTCCTAAACCAGAGATGAATAATGAATCATTGAACAATCTGACTCTACATATTTATCCAATCAAGGGAAATAAGGCAGATACTTCCTAAGACTCCAGTGCAAGGTACAGCATTTCCTAACAACTAATTAAAAAGCCTTTACTATCCTTGTTCTTTCTGCCCATTTCCTTTTTCTATGATTATTCTGGGATTCATCATTTCACCTATTAGCACTAATCCTCAGCCTAAAGCTTTTGTCATCCTCTCTGTCATCCAGCAAAGAAATACTGAAACCTCTTGCCACAGAAGCCAAAACCACTTCCAGGAACTTCGTATGTACATTTTCAGTTGATGCAAAAATTCAGACAAATAATTAAGTCTTACTGTGAACTGAGGGTTCTCTTGTGGATCAGATAAACAAAGAAGTCCCATAAGACTTCCATGAAACAAATCTTAACCCAAAATGAGATAGGAACAAATTTTACCCTATACGCTCTTCCACTCTTTTTAAGTCTACAATGCAACTAACATCACCTTTTTTTTTTTTAATGTGGAAGAGAAAAACCTCACAGTTGCTTTCCATTTGTGTGCACAAGATGCAACTTACAGTTCCTGAAAAGCAGAGAAAGTAATCTCATTTTGTAGCACACTTGCAAGAAAGTGGTCAGCACAGACACAACATAGAAACACTTAATCATAATATCTAGTTCCACTGGAAAAAAACCTAACCTAGGTTGTAGAAGTATGAGCACTCTTAAAGACAATGTCTTCCTCATCAGTCTTCTTCAGATCAGCTCCAAGGCATGAATTGACTATGGAGGATTAGCATCTTCTACAGTAAAGCTTATTATTTGTCATCTGGGACATGACACCACTAAAAAACAGACCATTACTCAGACAATTTCACAAATCCTGTAAGGAAAAAAGGTATGTAATCCTCATCACACTGCATTAAAAAAGGCAGGATTTGCACATTTGCACATGGGCTTTTATTTATTTTCAGTGCCAAGACCAAGCAGTTACTATGGAAGAACCAGATCCTGTACAAAGAACCTGACAAAAAAGATTTTAATCTCTGAATGGTGGTAGTTCATGTGCTGACTTGCTTTAGTCTCAGAAACAAGTGACAAAGATGACCAAAAGAAACACGTGGCCCTGTATTATTTGGAATCCACATCAACATATAATTAGATCATCTGTTCTCAAATTTTGACAACCCAAGGTAGCTGGTACCTGATCATCTGAGAAGGACCAAAAATCCATGAAGTTAATGTCAAGAATACTTTCTCATGTAAGAGGCCTGCATCTGTGAAATGTTTAGACAGCAAAGGAATATTTAGTGAAGTGCCTACGTCTCTGCTACTCCTTGATACCGCTGCTCATTAAGAACATGATCATCATGTAGTACGTATTGGTCAGAAAAAAATGCAACCATATTTAGCTTTGATACGGATACCAGTGAGGCTTAGTTAATTTCAGATTACTTGCTTGTTTTTCTGAACCTAGGCTGTCTTGCTGTTTCTCTCCCCAGCCAACTGGGGCACGGATTGTGACAGTGGAGGAAAAGAAGGGAAGAAACAGGAAAGGATACCACTGCAGGAACAGAAATGTATAGCAACACACTACAGAACCTGATAACAATGCAGAGACCATACAGTGACAGGTGTAAAACAGAGCACTTGGTAAAAAAAGGATAATTTATTCTCCACCTCTTTGCTACATTTGCAGAGCATTGAAAAAGATCTTTTTATTGGACAGCTGATCTCCATCCCCTTCTTCCTCCCTCAAAAAGCATATTTTCACTGTGTTATGCATGAGATTAGAAAAGTCATCACCCCTCTGACCTTATTTTGTGTGCTTGCAATGAACTGCCTAAGATCGTTAGTTAACTACATACTGTCTTAAATTTATTTTCGATGTTGTGGAGTCAAATTCTAGAAGAATCTAATTGCCTCCAAACAATTGCCCAACATTGTTGCCTTATAGCATTTATTTTCAAAATAATGACAAAAATTATTAGATTTTAAAAGCAATCCATACAGGAATTGCAAGCAGCATAGAGCAGCAAGGACTAAATCATTTTTCTATTTCAAGGGGATCCTGGACCAGTAGCTCCTACCCAGAGAATAGGAAAAGCAGCCCACTGCACACACATCTGAATCATTTAAATAACAATAAGAAAAAGTAGCAGTACTTAATCTTTTTTAAAATTGCAAGATTGTATATAGATGAATAAACACTTTATATGCAACAGCCATAAAAATCTTTACAGATGATAGTACTTTAGTTAGCATTCCAGATTACAAATGAAGTTGCCAAAATTAAACTGAAGAAGACAGTCACATGGTAATTATTCCTGTTACTGTTATACATAAATTTAACTCCTCTGACTTCTAATACAATAATCACTAGAAGCACTCTTAATGGTGTTCTGTGCCAGTATTTTGGCATCTGATCATGCTCATTTCAATTAGCACACATGCAATAAGAAGACTATCTTATGCCTTTGGGGTTTGGAGGCTTTTTTGTTGTTTTGGTTGGGATTCTGTATTTTGTTTGGGTTTTTTTGTTTGTTTGTTTTTTCTGGTTTGTTTTTTTTTTTGGGGGGGGAGGTGGGGTTTGTTTTGTTTGTTTAGTTTGGTTTTTTGGTGGNAATCCATAAGAAGACTTTCTTAATGGAGGTCAACTGACAAAAATTCAAATTATAAGAAGATTTCTTCAAGTACTGATCCAGGTGTTGGTAATGAATCCTGATATGGATTCTTTCTTTTCTTTATGGTTTAAATGTAAACACTGACTCTATAATTGCAAAACATGATGTACATTGGTATGTCCCCGTTTCTCCCAGTCAGTACAGAAGTTTTGGTGTTTACTCCAAGGTTATAAATATAAAGAAAAGCATAGTTCCCTCAGGATAAATAAAGGAAAACAGACTAATATTCTTTGTAAGAAAAAAAGACTACAAAACACAATACAACAGGGCATAACTGAGTTACAAAGCATTTCAACAGTAAAAAGAACGATCATTATATCAAAGGTTATTCTGGTGATTTACTATGATCTCTAAATTAGAATGGAGCTTTACAAAAAGTGAACATTGGTACCTGCTTCTCAAGGCCACTAATATAACCACAAAAACCATTTCTGCTTCACAGTCCAAGGTACTACTTCTGCAAGCACTAAGCAAATCACTTAGATATACCAAGCAGTATCAACACAGAAGGAGACTAATTATACTTAGTCCTATTTTTTTCCACTACAAAAAGTGACTCTGGTCTTTCTGAGAGGACATAAGACAAATCTCCAAATACTATGTAAAAATATACTTATGTAGACCTTGTGGGTCATGAAACTAAGTTTTGCTGAACAGACTTTCAAGGTCTAGTAATTTTGTCATCTTCAGGCTTGTTCATCTTTCGATACATAGCAGACAGAGAAATATAGCAGAAAGAGTCTGATATTTAAAGTTCTGTAGAATCTAAAGTAATCCCCCCCCCAGCTTAATAGCAAAAGCACAGATAAACTATTATGTTCAACAATACCACTAACATACCCATTTTACTACAAGCTGCTTTTCAGTTGGTAGTATTCCCCCTGTATGTTTAATGGATCAAGCAGAGACCAGGCGTTCAGCCTATGTTACAATTTTTATCATATCATATCATATCATAGACTGGCCCGGGTTGAAAAGGACCATAGTGATCATCTAGTTTCAACCCCCCCGCCACATGCAGGGCTGCCAACCACTAAACCGGGTTTTTTTGAAGTACTACAAAGTGCTGCAACTTGATACATGCCTCCAATATCAAATACTCTTGAGGAGATAGTTTTTGAGCTATTCTGAAAGAGAATTAAAGTATAATTTCATGCTCCCACTGAGGAAAGACAGAGGGAACTTTAAAGATGACCGTATTCTAGAGAGCCAACAGACATCTGTCATTGAAAGAACTATTTAAGTGTAATACTGTGGAATACAGATAATGCCTTCAAGCAATGACTGTGGAACCACATATTGCGCAATTAAACATCCATCTAGCTTTCTATCAACTAATAACCAACTCGGGAATGGCACTAGTATTAGAACGACACTGTACAAAGACAAATCAAAACAATGCTTTAAAATATAATTTAAAAAAATTAAATCAATGAAGTAGTGAGAATTAATCCTATTTTCAGAGGAAGAATGTACCCAGAAGCTCAGTCAGTCTCACAACAGCAGGACCCAATGCATTTAAGAGGCTAACAGATAAACAACTGTATTTCAAGAAGCGAAAAGCTTACTCCACACCACTATGAAATGGAGAGTACTTCTGAGGAGGATGCAATTACAGAAGTTTGGAGAAGAATGCTGATGAAATGCTGCAGTACACCCATCACCCTTCTCCGTAACAATAAAGTAGAATGTTCTTCAAGTTCTTACCCCAAGCAAGGTGAAATTCCTTTCAGAAATATTTTCTTGGTTAAACGCTCTCACTCAGATATCCAAGACCTCTAACCACAAAAAGACCACAGAAATACATCAAAGTAAAAAGATGTTTTCAGCAGTACCACATTATTTCAGCTGAAACACAAATCGTAGACATAACACAGATGTAGATCAGTCAAATGTGGGAAATTTCAGAGCAGGGCATTAGACATTAAATTTGCATTGCACTACTTATTTTAAGAGAGAATCATCTTGTTATAAGCAAGTTTCAACTGAGAGAAGTTCCTTTGTTCTTGAGCTCCACATAGTCCACCACGGTCCAGTTTTTAAGGAAATTACTTCTATCCAAGTGCAAAAAATACTAACTGTCTTTCCTTATGTCTTCTGGCTTCTGATTAAGAGGTTTCCAAGGAAATTTTAAACCAGAAAAATACAACTCAGAAAAATACAGTTCCTACTAAAGCACCCTGACGAGAGTGATACCATGCCAAAAAAAAGCTCCCATTTATTGGCTCCATCAGTTCATCCTTGGATATGCATGAGTTTTCTGAGAAATTATTTACACTCTCCTTGGGGCTTCTTGCAGAGTATAACTGCACTGAAAACTACTGTATTCCTCCAAGAAGCTACGTTAACTACAGGAATACTTTCCATGTTTAGTTTTGAGCTCTTCAAAATGAGATGACAATGACATTCCCCATTTATGAAAAGAAAGGATCTTCTGGCTCTTCAAGACCAGCAACAAAGGATGAAAATCAAGTTTAGCATATGCTACACTCCACAGCTGTAGTATTTGCTCAGACTAGCTGATGAATACAGCTGTGCTACACCACAACCGGTGAAAACAACAACTGAGCAAGACTACAGCACTCTCAACCCAAGCGAAAAGTATACAGGTACATGTGCATGACATTCTCAGTATTATACCTATGATACTCCTGATACCTATTGGCCTAAGAAGATAATCAAACAAAAAGAGATGTGATTGCTTCAGGACAGGTAGCGTGCCCTTTAATTTCCCTACTCATTCTCTGATCTTTATTGAATTCAGAAAATTTATTGGAAATCAGTATGCAATACATCAATAATGTACCAGAGCTCATATTTTCATGTATTTTCAACAACTTCTAAAACCAGAAGGCAATTCAATAATTCAGTGCTGACATGACAAGAACAGCAATAAAAAAAAAAATTACAGTCAGGGACAATCCAGTGTGTGTACAGGAATAAAGACCTAAGGCTACAGCAAGGAGATTACAATGACTATCAGATAATGGCATGAGCCAGCCAGCATCTTGACTTCATGAGTTGAGTCAATTTTTGACATAGCATTTGGCCTTAGCTAAACAACATAAAGCACAAGTTCTGCACAAGTGAGAAGTCTTTAATAAAAAGTCATGTGCTAAAATACTCACTGAGGTCTAAAACACCAGTTCCTGCAATTATACTGGAACTCATTTTATGGGGAGGCTGGAAGGGTAATGAAGAGATTTTTCTGGTCTCCCAACAGATCAGAGAAATCCCTACCTTGTTCAGCGTCTAAACAGAGAAGTCTCTTTAATTACAGTAAATCCTATTAAACTGATCTTCCTTATAAAGGGCTGAAGTGACCAACCCCAAAAGGCTACAAAAGATATAATGAATTCAGAGTTTAATTAGGACACACCGTTAGCTAACTATAATCTATTAATTAGCATTCTCAGTTTTTACAGCTCACTGCAATAATACCCTTTTACTTTTAAATTGCACCCTTCTTTTTTTGGACCAAAGTTACACAATTCTACCAGTGTGGTAGTAATTATAGTGATTGCCTAGAGAAAGCAGCCTGGAAGTATCTGTAAATGTTTAATTAGGGGATAAAGGAAAGACAAGGAAAAAAAACCACTCAGACAGAGGAATCACTGTTCTCCAAACTATACATATTTAGTAACTGCTTAATCCATTCTAAACCATTCATTGCATTTTTCTTTCCAGATTTCCACAGCATCCTCAAATGTCAAAACTGATTTCAGAAAAAAATGTTACTATATTCCAAGACATTCTCTTCAGTATGAAGACAACTTAAAAATAAGTTCAATTCTTAAAAATAAGAACTTGAGAATTAAAATACTTACCTGCAGCTGAAATACAAAGAGTATCACAAACTTGAGTGAATGGTATTCCATGTATTCATTATACTGGTACTGTACCACTATAACTAAAATTTTCACTGGATTACTCCTTCTAAAGAAATTCTATTTTTGTAATAAAACTTAACGTTCCGTTTTCTTCAATCCAAGCAGACATATGAAAATGAACACATTAACAAATCCCATGTCGTGATACTCACCATTCAGTAACAATACAGCTATAAAACTACATGACAAATTCATTAAATTATTTCATGGTAACTCAGGAAAAACAACTTACTTTCCTTAACTCAGTTCTTTAAAAAGTGAAAAGAAAATCAGAGACAGCTTCAGTGTAGCAGGTTATCACTAACCAAAATGAATCTACTATTTAAGACAGGTCACCTGAAAGCAGAGTATAACACATCAAGTAATACCAATGCTATTTTTTTCCTCCAGCAGTTTCCCTCTCCCCTCCACTTTCTAAAGCAAATCTTAGTGCTTTGTTTAAATAGCAAGTATGCCTTATGAGCTTCAAGAACATGATAATGTTTGAATTACGGAAACTGCTTCATTAAAGTTTCTCGGATATTTAAAATAAAACTCAATAGGGAAAATAATTTTGTCACAGTGAAAGCTGACATATTTCAGGGAACTTTTGGATTTGGACACTAGGCCTGTTCTCCATACAAGTGGCAAGGTTTCTTACCTAAGAGTCCAGAGACATACCTAACTCACATTTGTCCAGAAACAACGAAACAGGAGGACTAACTCAAAGACAAGTAGTTACTTCAGGACTAAGCTAGCAAGAAGGTCTAGGCGGGATAATTTTCAGAAAGCTTTTAATAAGTAGAGCTGACTACAAAAAGACCTTGATTTTAATCAACCTCTCAGTTTTATTCTAATCTAGGGATGTTTTAAGAGGCACGAAAGAACTAGAAACCCAAGATTCTCTGTTCTTCTGCCTATTCTCTAACTAGCCAGACCACTACAAAAAAGCTGTAGGGTGCTTTATGATAGTTGCATAACAAGATAGGCACAGCTTATGACAAAAGAATAGATGAGCAGGTATTAAACAGTGTTACTTAAATGTAGCCAAGAACACAATTTATATGTGTTTTTGAAAACTGCAGGTCTTGATGTTTTAAGTGGAGCTCTAAAATAAGACCGTTGTAATGTGAACTTTGTTTCACTGGCAGTCTGTCAACATTCAGCAACATTTCACTTGTATTTGGGGTCAGCAGTTAGTACATTCTGCATCTCAGAGAATGCTTCAAGGGGAAAGTACTATATAAATATTAATTATGAAGAGGGTAAAATACTTCCAAAAGGAAACCGAGTGGTTTGCATCAGTCCTAGGAAAAAAAAAACACGACACAGAAGGAGAAACAAGCACTCAAGAGGTGGCTTAGAAGTCTGACAAGAAATATTTAAAAAGATGCTTGCAAGCTGAAAACACATCTTATTCATACATATTACCTGGGGAAAGCAACATCATCATTTACCTGCTTAAATGTGACATGCAAGTGTATTAAGCTCATTTAGTCATGCTACTGCACTAACACAACAGTAACATTAGATTACAAACCTGGTTTTCTTCTTGCAAAACTCTATATTGTTCCTTCCAAATGGTGATTTTTGAAGCTTCATCTTTCCTCAGAGCCCTCTCCTTTTTTAGCTCAGGACTCCAAAAAGTCTTGATACTGTTCATGGAAGAACTCAGCTTGCTTTCTTTCACCTCCACATCCTTGCGAAGCAGATCATTTTCCCGTAATACTTCTTTGAGTTGTGTCTGCAGATCCATTATTGTGTTATCCCTGGCCTGGCGCAGTGAGTGAGGCACAGTGGATGCCATACTCACTGGAGGAAGGTGGTGCTCTCCAAATGCAATAGTATCACTGGCAACTCCACTACTGGCAATGTTAGGGCTGCTACCCATTGCAGTCATCCTAACACCGTAAGGCAGCCGCCCCCCAGATCGGCCCAAAGTCATGGTGCTTTTTGGGGTGTCTGCACCCACATTCTCATGGTCACTGAGATACATAGGGCCGGACGTAGCATAGGCAGCATTTAAGGACTGAATATTTTCCATGGAAAGGGTTTTCCCACTGCCACCCCCAGTACTACTCCCAGAACTGCCTCCTGTGCTGTTGGTTCGACGATGGCCCAAGCGTGGTGACCGTGGCAGCCTTGGTGAACGCCCTGGACTCTGGTTGCTTGGCTCAACCTTCCCAACTGACCGAGCACTTCCATACATGATTAAGCTGGTGGTGTGAGGCAATTAGATAGGCATAAATCAGGAAAGAGAGAAATCCTGTTATGTTCTTCAACGGTTGTAAGTCAGCTTAAGGCCAATCACAACTTATAACAGATCCAGTTGTCCATCTTTGAAGTCACGTACTTACGATGTTCAGGACCATATCTGTATCAATAAGAATAACATATTAAAATCTATATCAATAAAAATAATATATTATAAACATAGTTTACCACCAAATATTGTGTCCCATGTTAGAAGAAAGTGTATTCTATTATTTTTACCCTCCTCCAGCATCTTTTCAATTCCCACTCAAATGCAACCTTTTATTTAAACCCTAATACTTAAACTCAGAAAGGAACTTCTATGCTTGCTTTTCTGTTTTTATATTATCACAGTAAAGAAAGAGAGGAAAAAAAGAACCCATCACTTTTCAAACCATAATTTTATTGGTCATGACCTGAACTCAACAAAAGTAATCTAGCTTTTTTTCCTATTTCTAAATTCTTTACCTGTTACCTTTCTGAGTAAGAGAGACAATCAAAATTTAAAGCTCATTCAGTAGTATTTTTATCCTTCAAGCACTGATAGCTTCTGTAGGACACAGTTTCTAAACCCTGTTGCTGTGAGAGAATAATCCTGCAAATGGGAAGGTAGGATGGACTGAAATGACTGATCATCATCTTGACTAGCAGGTCTCTTTAGTGTTGCTGTCAGCCCTTCTTCAAACTCAGAAGTCAGATTCAAAACTAAGAATCATGATGAAATAAGCACTGACCAGAAAGCTTAAGCAAGTATAGATACAACTCTGAAATAAGAGCAATCACACAGCAATGGGACCAATGAGGTTAAGAGGAACAAGAGAATCACTGAAAACTGGTTCCAGTTTCTTATTTTTTGTCAAACAGAGATTCAGTCCTGAACATGACTTAAATCTCTGTTCAGGTTAAGCAAAGATATAAATTAAAATACACTTCTCATTAACCAGCTCAGATTTCCATTAAATATCATTCGAACAGCAGGGAGTTCTTAAAACACAGAACAGTATGACAGCATCATGTTGCAGTTCCTCCTCCTCTCCTCTTCCCTCTTAAAAGAACTCTAGTAGATATGCAACAAATTACTCTTTTTTTCTCAGTAACATTATGCTGTTCTACAAGTGCTAGCAGCTAACTCTTTAGCACAGGGACACTGGGCTGTGTCAGTAGTCAAGATCTAGTAGACGAACAAAAAACAGCTGAACTCCACTTTTATGACTGAACTACTCCTACTACACGGGTCTTACTTTTTTTTCTATTTTTTACAGTGTAAACTATTTCAAGACACTGCTGTGCTCAACTGAAATCAATACAACACTGAAACATTCCTGATCTGAACTCTCCCCATTAGATGAAAGAATACCAGATAGTGTCCAAGGAGCAAGAGCACCTTATATATCCCAAAATCTTTCCTTTCACACCAGTTTTCATCTAGCCTCACCTCCTGCTCGGAAGTTAGGCTTGCCAGATACGAGGAATCAATTTCTCCAGCCGCTACAGCATGTTTGTGAGATAATAACTGGGCAAGTAGATTAAAGATTAGGCTTAAAAGACGAATACACTTACAAAATAAATTGTAAAAGTGGATGGAGTAAAAGAGACAAAAATAGCATTGCAAAAAATACTGGAAAAGGGTAGAAAGAAAAAAGTAAAAGCCTGATAAAGAAAAGATACTTTTTTTTCCTTCAGAAACAAGTTAGTATAGCAAAAGATACTACAAGAAATAGTTTCAACATATTCAGTTTAACCCTAAGATTTAAATGGAAAACAAGATCAGAGTAAGCCAACATTTTTTCATTTTCACACTGTTTCACAGAGCATGCAATACCATGAGTAATTTTACAAAGCCCACGGAATCTGATACTGTTTTGTGAACAGTCCTTCAAGAAGTTCAAGTGTTTGCTCTTTCTTTCTCTCACTTTCTCTGTTTTGTTTTTTTTTTTTTTAAACAACCACCAAAGCTAGCAACAGTATTGCTACAGAATATTTTAAATCATATGTAACGGAAAGTAGGCCAAGGAAAGACAGCCGGTGACATTAATAATTAAAGTTACCTACCAAATCACCACCTACAACTTTTTTTTTTTTTAATACCAGTTACAGATAGGACTGTTTTTCTATTTCACCTACATATCCTTATGCAAAACAGTACAGAAATATAAACTACATTAACAAAGTCTACAGTGTTCCACTGGAGTTGCTTCAATAAGCAAGACACTGTGCCCCAGATCTGGAAGAAAAACACTTCTTCCAAACAGAAAAGCTATTTCAGACTAATGTCACTGTTTGAGATATCAAAATGCTAAAAATGCTTCTGTGACACCACTTGAGCACTCAAAAAAAGTCAGATGTGATTTCTTAAAGTACATTTAACCAAGAGCTTGCATTCGCAAGAATTCTCTTGAAAATTAATCCAAATCACAGCATTTAATTCATTTGCTAGAAACTCACCATAGCAAAACAGTGCAAACATGCATTCACTTAAAACTTTAAATGAGTTTAACTTGAACCAAAAGATTAGACATGTTTTATGTTTTGCGTCCCAAAATCATCAAGTGTTGCTAGAAGTACATTACTGTTGCATGCCAAAGTATCACCCAGTAAAGCACTCAACAACACCCAAGAAGCACACCAAAGATTTTAGATCACTCATAATGAGTTAATCACCCCCAAAATGGAAAAATGTAATTTAAACTCACAGAATTGCTTTCTCCTTGCTTTAGCTATTAAACTATTAATAGCTTCTCAAAGAATGAAAGTGACTGATGTCCTTGACAGAAAAGTGGCTTCCCAGGCAGCTGAAAGGAGCTGGTACATCAGCAGGTGCTGTGCAGTAGCCATCTTGTAACATACTGGGCAGGCAGGTTAGCTCTCATCCACCTCAAGTAGAAACACCAGTCCTATGCTAATTCAGCTCTAAGCTTTGTTTCACAGGTAGGCACCATCCTCTCTGTTACTCCAGAAAAATCATTAGAGGTGTGTCAAGAAAGCCAACTGCTAGAGCTCGCTGTCTACTGGGGTTAACGGAAAGGATTCCCAGAGCAGGCACACGTGAAACTCAGGGTGAAGAACTCCAACATCACTGCCATGGGCTACACTGCACTCACTTTTCAAAAGCACAACTAAACAAAAGCAGTGGATTAAGAAAAGAAAAAGTCTTTGGAAACAAGGAATCATAACCCTCCAGTATTTCTCTTGAAATGAGAACTTTCATTACACCACACTTTAAAATTGTGAATATTCCATCCTGTAGGTTTCAAAAACCTTCGGCCCCTTCTACCAATGCAGGAACCCTTACCTGAGATTACAAAGAAAGAGACTATAAACTGCAAGTGTTTAAAAAAAACCCCAAAACCGTTGAAGCCAGGGTTAAGCCTTTTTCCTCAAGGTAGCTTGCATACCTTTACACTTGTGAAACAAAACTCTCACTCAGTGTTCACTAAGAAAACAAAAACTTCCAAAGTGCATCCTATCAACAAAGCAAATTTTAAAAATCCCCCAAAATTCATGTCAGTCAAGGTAAAAAACTTCATACAGGTATCTAGATTAGCATAGCAGCTTTGCAAGTACAGAGACATACAACTGATCTTCTTTAGTATCAGTTCAAAACGCTAGCTAGCGATTATGAAAAAGCTTGAAAGAGGGACTACCAAAAGCATAAGAATAGATTATAATGACACAATGTTGTAAAAAGACAGTTATGAATACATTTTCTTAGGAAAGCAATAAGATACCAGTACATCCTGCCTGAAGTGTCAACTAAAAAAAGTTGTCTTCTAAGATCACTGGTAACTGTCCAAAAACACTCAGAAAAAAATGTGGAAAAAAGTTTATAATTCGCAGCAAACATTTGAATGTACTACAGTGCAACTTCTGGCAACTAAAATACATCTGTTTCATTACAATAGCATAGTCATAGCCCGTGCAAAGCAATGGAGAATTGAGTCTCCTTCAAAACAGCAAAGCAGCTACCACTCCAAGAAGTACAGCGATATCCAGAACCATACACCAATGAAAATGGTAATTCAAAGCAGCATGAAAGTTGGTAACTCCTGTACCAGCACTGGCATGCTGAAAGAAGAGTAAAATGAAACCTGCACAACTTCATGCAGGTTTACTTGCAAGGCAGTTATGAAGTGAGAGAGGGCAGGAATACACACACTAGTCTTGTGAAAGTATCTGGTGCTTTTCAACAGAAGAGTTGTATTTAGGCATAGTAGAAATGTAAGAAATTCTGGAGGGATCAGATTAACACCAACATCAGGATAAAGAATCCAATTAAATGAGATGTGCTTACCAACACTGTCACACTCAGCCCCTACTTCTCCTATTTTATATGAACCAATGGTTCAAAAAGCAGACATTCCTGACTAGAGCTGACAGAAAACAGAAGATTCACTAACACAAACTTTTGTTAACCTCTGGAGGATCTCTCTGTCATATAAACATATGGTGCCTCTCATATCCTCCACTACTCCAGGACAAATACCAGTATCACAGTAACTACTTCTAGGTAAGTAAGCAAACCAAATACAGGAAAACATACTGCAGAAATATAGGAAAAACCCTGCTTACATTTGTTAAAACAAAAAGAATTTAGGAGTATCTTCTGCAGCATTCAGCAAGTAACATTTCCTCTGCAGTTTCTGTTCAGGACTGACACCAGCTGACAGACAGGAACATTCAGAGAGTCAACTCCGTCACACGGTCACCGCCTGATAGCCACAAGGGGGGCAGTTTGATCAGGAACTAGGCAGGCAAGCACACCTTACAGCACAGTGACCCCCCTCCACTGCCTCCCATCAGCATAATGGAAGCCATACACCCAGCTCTCAGAAGAGTGAACCTTCTTGTAGCACTGATCCCTGTCTGCACAAGGAAAGCTTCAAATGTCAGTTCTGTAATAGCAACAGAAAAGTCAGCCTTTACAAGAGCTGTTTTAATCTGATAAAGCAGTGTAGCAGACACATTAGACTTCATTAGGAGGTAGCAATTATTCACGTTTTCATAATTAATACCTTAATAGTTTATCACTAATGATTAGATTATACCAATGGGAGCTGGACTCCAGAACAGAGCAAGTAAAAAAAAAAAAAAAAAAAAAAANAAATTCCAAAACAGGAAAAGCTTATATTCCAGTAAAACTCTGACAAGTATCTTTACCTTGCAATTCAAATACTGGGTACAATGAGAGAACAGGCAGGAATCACAACTTAGAGGTGTGTCAACCAAGACAAAGACAAAATATCGAATTCCTGTTGCTTTCTGGTGCACAACACAATTGCAAAAGCTATGGTTGCTATGGTACTTTACATTAAAAGATGTGAAGTATCTCTCTTAAAACTATAATGTAGATTTTAGGTTTGACTAGTTCTTTAAGGTAAGAAAGCTCACTACTTTTCATGTTAAATTAATGACTATTACACAAGAAATTACAGAAGAAAGTTTACTTTGGAAATGATTTGCAAGCCAGCCAATGCTGAACACAAGGCATTGAACCCATGGAAGTTGGGGCTGTTTATCCGTATCAAAATACTTTTATCCTCATGGCCTTGACAGAAAGAAAGCAAAAAGGATGAATTAAATTAAAATGGAAAAAAGACAAAAAATGAACTGTTCATATTATGATTGATTCTCATTCCTAGATAGCAAATGAATAGATACCCAAGCATTGACATCTTTTTATGTCCAAAACTTCAAAGGTAGGTTGGTTTTTTTTAAAGTAACCAACTTTCACATCTGCCAAGTTCACTGAAAGTAAGTGTCCTTGTTCTGTCTTGCCAAACAGGAGAAGATAGGAATTGATAAATTCTCCCCCCTATACAGAGACAGAGAAATCTTTACAGAGAAACATCTCAAAAATCCCTGATAATCTTTAGATGACTGACATATTTATAACCATGTTTTACAAAAAGTAGGCCACCAACCCTGTCCCTAACATCTTGAGGAAAAATCCAGCAGTCATTTGTCACAGGAGTGTTTTGCTTCTGAATATAAATTGACACCCCTGCTATGCACTTTTTAAATTTCACAAGTTAATATAAGTGGTACACATACACTTCAAATCATCATGAAACATGGAAACAATCTTTATTATCTTTTTAGACACCATTCTGTTTCCCATTCTTCTCTCCCATTCCTACAAGATACCCCATCCCTAATACACTACCCACAAGCCTCTAAACAAGAGCCAGAAACATTCATCAGCTTCCGAGTTAATTTGTCTCCCACAAGTATATATTTTCTTTCATAACATCTACTTACTCCACAGGGAAGACAAGATGACAGAACATGCTCTACTCTATAGCAGCTTCTTCGCAAAAGCAGTTTTAACTTTTTTNTCAATATATTTTTTTAAATGCATGTATTTCAGATAGATCTTTATTTACTCATATTTATATACTCTTTGGGATACACCACTTGCTTATAAAGATTTTTTCCTAAAGCTTTGGAGGTCAGCCTCAACTCAAGGCAGAACATGAGGTGCTAGTGATATTTCTAAAGCCTTTACCTCACCTCAGTTGTCAGACTAAAATGGTTCTACTCACAGTATACCAAGAGTTAACCTAAATTTGGGTGCACAAGCTAGTTCTTTCTCTTTGTCAGGCTGCTGTGTACCAATAGAAATTTTCCTGTCTTCCTCCAGAGACTGGGGCATCTTTTCCTTAACACTGTCTGGACATCACACTTAAAGGAAGGCAGAAGTCTTGGACACTCGCAGCACCTGTTTGCTCTGATGGCTTTAACACTGGCAGCATTGAATTCGTAACAGGATGATAAGCATGTGGTGCAGATATATTGTGGACCATTCTCAGTTCCTGCTTCTTGCCTGGTTTTAGCAGGGATTGGACCCAATAACCCACATGGTCCCTACCTGTCCTACATCCTTAACGCTGACATGTGGGGGCAGGCTAGGAAGGTGCAACAGGATTTGTTTAGTGCAACGAATAGCAGCTGATTATAAGTCTCTAAATTTAAAGCAGATAGGAGACACACAGCAAAAAAATATTGTGTGTCTTTTTCCTTTTTAAAAAAGTCCAAAACACAAAAAGCAACAGGAATCAGAACATGCACACAAACTTCCTACTGCTGAACTGACTAAAATAACTCTCATTCTTCTAATTACCTAGGAGACCAAAGACTTGTGGACATTTCTGTCACTGTATGGCTAAAGTTTATAGCCTGATTTTCAGAGTATACAGTCAGTAAATACTATGTGTTCGTATGCATGATCATTTCCCTCTTCGCCCCAGGTAGCATGCAATCAACAACTGAATTCCCAATAGCGGAAACAAAAATGCTAAAAGTCATAAATATATTTTGAAACCCTAGAAGTACCTAGAAGCACTAGCAAATCCACGTAGACAGCTAGTCCAAAGTCACCACGGGTAACATCACTGTGCAAAGCAAAGCATGCTCCATCTACAGAACTTCCAATCATAATCTCACCCTAACTACAAAATTGCATTAACACTATTGACACAATCCCCATACTACAAAACATCACGTTTCCTAAATCAGCATAGAAGCACAGAACGGTTAGGGTTGGAAAGGAACTTAAAGATCATCGAGTTCCAACCCCCCCGCCACGGGCAGGGACACCCTCCACTAGACCAGGTTGCTCAAAGCCTCATCCAGCCTGGCCTTGAACACCTCCAGGGATGGGGCATCCACAGCTTCCCTGGGCAACCTGTTCCGGTGCCTTACCGCTCTCACAGGAAAAAATTTATTCCTAATGTCTAGTCTAAATCTATCCTCTTTCAACTTAAAACCATTAACCCTCGCCCTGTCACTGCACTCCCTGATAAAAGAGTCCCTCCCCATCTCTCCTGTAGGACCCCTTCAGGTACTGGAAGGCTGCTATAAGGTCTCCCTAGAGCCTTCTCTCCAGTCTGAACATCCCCAACTCTCTGAGCCTGTCCTCACATGGGAGGTGCTCCAGCCCTTTGACCATCTTTGTGGATCTCTTCTGAACTCTCTCCAACAGGTCCATGTCTTTCCTATGTTGGGGGCCCCAGAGATGGATGCAGTACTCAAGGTGGGGTCTCACGAGAGCAGAGTAGAGGGGGAGAATCACCTCTCTCTCTTTTGCTGGTCACGCTTCTTTTGATGCAGCCCAGGACACGGTTGGCTTTCTTGGCTGCAAACGCACACTGCCGGCTCATGTTCAGCTTCTCATCAACCCACACCCCCAAGTCCTTCTCCTCAGGGATGTTCCCAAGCCATTCTCTGCCCAGCCTGTATTTGTGCTTGGGGTTGTCCTGACCCATGTGCAGGACCTTGCACTTCGTCCTCATGAGGTTTGCACAGGCCCACCCCTCAAGCCTGTCAAGGTCCCTCTGGACGGCAACCCTTCCCTCCAGCGTGTCCACCACACAGCTTGGTGTCGTCAGCAAATTTGCTGAGGATGCGCTCAATCCCACTGTTCATGTCTCCAACAAAGATGTTAAACAACACTGGTCCCAATACCAGCAACCTCTGCGAACACCACTCATCAATGGTCTTCACTTGGACATTGAGCCACTGACCACAACTCTTTGAATGTAACCACCCAGCCAGTTCCTTATCCACTGAGTTGTCCTTCTGTCAAATCCATGTCTCTCCAATTTAGAGACAAGGATGTCCTGTGGGACAGTGTCAAAGGCTTTGCACAAGTCCAGGTAGATGATGCCAGCTGCTCTTCCCTTATCCACCAACGCTGTGACCCCACCATAGAAGGCCACCAAATTGGTCAGGTGTGATTTGCCCTTACTGAATCCATGTTGGTTGTCACCAGTCACCTCCTTATTTTCCATGTGCCTTAACACAGTTTCCAGGAGGATCTGCTCCATGATGTTGCCAGGCACAGAGGTGAGACTGACAAGCCTGGAGTTTCCTTGGTCTTCCTTATTTCTCTTTTTAAAAAAGGAGGTTATGTCTCCCCTTTTCCAGTCAGCAGGAACCTCACTGGACTGCCATGACTTCTCAAATATAATGGACAGTGGCTTAGCAACTTCAACCACCAGTTCCCTGAGGACCTGCGGATGCATCTCATCAGGTCCCAGGGACCTGTGCACCTTCAGGTTCCTTAGATGGTCTCAAACCTCATCTTCTCCTACAGTGGGCAGTTGTTCATTCTCCCCATCCCTGCCTTTGGCTTCTGCAACTTAGGGGGTGTGGGTCGAGCACTTGCCAGTGAAGATGGAGGCAAAAAATGCCATTGAGTACCTCAGCCTTCTCCATATCCCAGGTAACCAGGTCTCCCATTTCCTTCCAGAGAGGGCCCACATTTTTCTTAGCCTTCCTTTTATCACAGACATACCTACAGAAGTTCTTGTTGCCCTTGATGTCCCTGGCTAGATTTAATTCTATCAGGGCTTTAGCTTTCCTAACTTGATCTCTGTCTGCTTGGACTGTCTCTCTGTATTCCTCCCTCAGGCTACCCGTCCTTGCTTCCACCCTCTATAGGCTTCCTTTTCATGTTTGAATTTGCCCAGAAGTTCCTTGTTCATCCATGCAGCCTTCTGGCATTTTTGCCTGCCTTCCTGTTTGCTGGGATCGCTCCTGAGCTTGGAGAAAGTGATCCCTGAATATCAACCAGCTTTCTTGGGCCCCTCTTCCCTCCAGGGCTTTATCCCATGGGACTCTTCCAAGTAGATACCCAAAGAGGCCAAAGTCTGCTCTCCTAAAGTCCAGGGTAGTGAGTTTGCTTTGCACCCTCCACGCTGCCCTAAAGATCTTGAACTCCACCATTTCATGGTCACTGCAGCCCAGGCTGCCCTTGAGCTTTACATTCCCCACCAGCCCTTCCTTGTTGGTGAGAACAAGGTCCAACATAGCCCCTCTCCTGAATTTTCTAGGATGTCATGCTCTACCACTGCCGTATGGCAGCCCACTGCATGCCACAGAGTTAAACTCTTGACATACACCTGCAGTAACTGACAGAATCCTCATCACCCAGAGAGTTCTTCCAGCAGGGTAGCCAGCAAAGTTCAAGAATATGTATTATTCCTTCTTGATTGTAGCAATAAGTCTGATTATTTAGAAAGCTGCATGTATGCATCCATCCATACATCTTTGAGGATACCATACTCAGATAAAACAAGACAGACCACCTACATATACCACCATTTTCAATTGGTTTAGCCACGTAAGTGTTGTAACAAACCTCTCACATAAGGGAGGCTTTTGGGTGAATACACTTGAAAACAGGGAGGGGTGAGGGGAGAAGGGTAACAATGGGAGAGTATCCTGCTTCACAAAATAAGGAATAATAGCAGGGAACTCAAGCACTGGTTACAATAGCGTGGTGAAATATTTCTATTCATACAGCAACACAGATAACTGCCACCAGGAACTGAGAATGTGGCAGATCAGCAAAAAAAAATCCCTAGGTTTCTTTCATGACCAAGATTTGCCATTCAATAAAAAGGTATAGGTCATGTAAGTCAAACCTGAGTTTTTGCCAGTCAGGCCATTAGCCAGATGTTAGAGATGAAAAGTTATGCGAACAGAATCTCATAAAAGCTTGCGACAGGATCACAGAAACAATAGTACAACTTATGAAAAACACGATGCTTTAATACAACCCAGATAACAGAAACCCAAACTGAAGAAAACCTGCTAACATCCTTACAGTGATTTGATTACAAATAAATTGTTTTCACAGAAAATGTAGGAAAAGTTCAAATGATATTAAATATTATGATAAACTCCAGTCTTACCCAACAGATCCCAAACTTTTTCTAGCTGCAGTCCCTCTTGCAGTTTGGTAGACTCAGACAATTCCAAATTTCTGGATGATATAGTAAAGTCACACACTCGACTGTTCAGGGAATTTCTGTTCTGTATAAAGTTCTGAACTATGCTTCCAGAACTGAACTACATTCAGTACAGCCAAGTTATCAAATAACTAATGGTTTAGTCCAAACATTTCACTATGGAAAAAAATTAATTATTGTACTACCAACTCTCCCCATATTAGCATGGGCAAGGCAGTGGTTTTTCTCTTTTAATCTCACTTGATATGACTGTAAGGGTGCTGACTCACAAGCAGCCCTGAACTGGGGCACACATCTGAGCTGCTGCAGCTTTCAACACAAAATTCCAAAATATACCTAACAGTAATATGTCAGGCATATAGCAGTAGCTCAGGTGAAGACATATGTTCAGCCACCTACTGCCATAGATGCAGTAACCTCCGGGAGAAAAGGAGGGCAGGGAGCCAGTGGAGATCACTGCTGTAGACATCCTAGCCAAACTGGTCATTGTTTAAGAACCACAACCCTGCAGTCAAACCAGAAAACTCGTTCTCGTTACAACCTGTTGGATTTGACATAGCATATTATCCAGCTAAAACCACCCTTCATACATCAGTGTGCCCCAAAACGAGCTTGGATAAAATGTTAAACACGCACTGTTCTCCAGAACAATTCTATTTCTATGATTTTGCTTTCATTTTCTTGGTTTCTGTACTGCTTTCCCCCACCACCACCTCCATAGGTGTTTCTTCATATCTCGTAATCCCTCCCATTTCCATTGGGGTTTCACTTTAAGCCATTTCACACCCTGATGGCATGAACCATAATGTGAAATCCAGCGTGCATGCAACATTCCACGTAAAATAAATTGTTTGCTTCATAACTAAGATGCAGGGTTCACGTTAAAAATGAGACAGATGTGGAAAGACAGCAATTCCTGACACATGCTTCAGGATGGCAGCAGATTCAGAAACAAAGCATCGTGTCAGTTGACGCTTACTTTGTAGTACATATAATAAAATAAATGAAACGCGATCATTCAGCATTCACAGGGAAAAAATACAAAACCCAACAGCGCTGCAAGGTCTAGGTAGAAAGACACCGGTCACCGCTACCTCCAGTGACGTGACCAAGACAACAAAAGCGTGTGCTTCCCAAGGACAGACCCATTAACCAGGGCTGCAAAACCACATCACGGAACGCGACAAGGAACAGCGTGAGGGACCTACCGTACGAGGCAAACCGGACCCCACCCGGCGCACAGCAGCACCCCCACCATGAGCAATGCCCGGCAGGGCGCGGACCCGCTCGCCCGCCGCCGGGAAGCCGGTGGGCAGGGTGATGTGGCCGTCCCCACCAACGTCCCCTGGGGCCGGCGGGCCGGGGCAGCGCTGCCGCCGCCCAGCCCCCGGGCGCTGACAGCGTGCGCGGGGCCCGGCAGGGGCGAGGCCCCGTTCACCCCCCCACCCCGGCCGCCCCCCCNTCTCTCCTGCCGGCGACAGGCCACGCAGCCATCCCCGGGGGATCCAGCACCGCACCCGGACCCACCTGAGGGACAACTCTCCGGCGCCAGGCCCCACCGCCTGCCCCCTGCCCCGCCGCCGCAGCCCCTGCCCGCAGCTACCGGCTCCCGCAGGCCCCGCCCCGCCCCTGGCTCCCCCCAGTGGCCGGTCTGGGACGTTAAACACCCCCCGTGACCCCCCGCACCCAGCGAGGCCCCTCACCTACTGTCAGCCTGCAGGGAGGGGTCGCGGAACGGGCGGGAGCGGGCGGCAGCGTTGTCCCGGCGAGCTCTGGGCTCCGCGCCAGCCGCCTCGTCCGCCTCTCGCGCGCGAGAGAGAGCTCCGCCGCTCCCTCCCGCGCCCCCGGCGCGAGACACGCAAGCCCCGCCCCTCCTGCCGCCGAAGCTCGATGCCCCGCAGCCCCGCCCTCCCTACGGCCGCGCGGCGCCCCGCCCACGGCGCGCGCTCACGAGCCGGGTTTCCCTCTTCCCTCCCCCTGGGGACGGGCTGCTCCGGGCACCGCCTCCCCCCAGTCCCCCGCCCGCAACTCCCCGAGCGTGTCCTTCGGCAGCCCCGGCGCTGCGTCACCACCCAGAGCGGCCGTAGGAAGTTTGACTCCTCTCCCCTGCCGTAGCGGCTGCTCTGGGAGCCCCGCCCCTCACTCGTCCTCCACCACCCCGGGCGGGAACTGCGAACTGCCGCCGGTGGACGGAGGCGGCTCCCTCGGCCTAGGTACGGTGGCCGGCGGCCCAACCTCCGCAGGGCCTGCTCGGCGGGAAGCGCTCCCCTCCCTTCCCCTCTCCCAGTGGCGGGGGAGCCGCAGGCGGGAGCAGAGCCGGCCCCTCCCGCAGGCCCACGCGGGGGGACGAAGGGCGCTCGGGCGGCGGGTGCTCCCTCAGGGACCCGCGCGCCGGAGGAAGCCGTTAGCGCCGGCCGGGGGGCAGCGGCTCCTGGGGTGGAGCTCGCCCCCCTTCCGCGGCCGGTAGCCGTCCCGTCCCCCAGCCTCCCGGCGGCGAGGCTCGAGGTCCCCTGGCCCGGGAGCTGCACCGGGTCGGCGTTTGGAGCCCCAGGGGGCTGGGGTTACGGGGGGCGGTGCTACTCTCCTCAGGTAAAACAAACCTCTGCCTTGGCCTGTGGGGTGCCCGCCAAGGCATAGCAAAGCTAGGACAGTAGCCCCGCGGCTACCTAGGCACAGTTATGCTGGGCAAGGAAGGGATGCCATCCAGAGGGACCTTGACAGGCTGGAGAGGCGGGCCAATGCAAACCTCATGAAATTTAACAAGGCCAAGTGCAAGGTCCTGCACGTGGGTCGAGGCAATCCCAAGCACAAATACAGGCTGGGCAGAGAATGGATAGAGAGCAGCTCTGAGGAGAAGGACTNGAAGTTGTGGATGCCCCATCCTTGGAGGTGTTCAAGACCAGGCTGGATGAGGCTTTGAGCAACCTGGTCTAGTGGAGGGTGTCCCTGCCCATGGCAGGGGGGTTGGAACTTGATGATCTGTAAGGTCCTTTCCAACCCAAACCATTCTATGATTCTATGAAATGCTCTTTCCTTAGAAGGAGCCTGCTAGACCTGAGTCCCAGCTTCCACCTAAGCACATAGAGCAAAGAACCTGCTCAGGCACCTTTCTGGTTTGATTTTTTGTGATTTCAAGGTGTAAGTAGCCAAAAAACAACATTGACTGCCTTAGTCATTATTCCCAGGGGATGCTAAAGTGAGAGGTCATAGCGGTCTATCTACTGGATAGATCTGTAAGACTACACAAGGACTGACAGAGTTAATTATTGACATATAAACTATCACTATTTAAAGTAATATCTCATTGCAATAAATACAGTAATTCAGACCTCTCACAGTTATGATAGCTGACATACATTCAGTTCCCAATAACCTGAATTTCCTTTTCAACTGTAGAAGCACAGAATCCATTTTAAATTAATTTCTGAAGTATAATATTGTGCAGGTAAGTGCATGCTATGACATACAAGCCCTTCTGTCAAGCCTGAAGTATTCCAAAAAGGGGATACTTTACATTGCTGTCTCAGAGAGCAGAAGGATGAAAAGATATAGGTTTGCCCATGCCTGAAGTGTGTCAATTTCAAATGTGATTTTCCATTAAAAAAAAAACCAAACCACACTGTCAACCTGGTGCAAAACAGAACAGAGAGCTTGAGAGCTTTAGATTTTTCGTAGTAACTTTATTAGTATGTCAGCTTAATACAGTCTTGCTGCCAGAAGTGTCATATGTGCCTGTAATCACAATGTTTTTTATGATCTGCAGTTTGACAGATCTCCCACAGTTCTTCCAGAGTTCAGAGGTTTTAGATTCCAGCCTGAATAAATTTCTTCTCTAGTAACTGCATTTAGCAAAACTAAAGGCTTTCTACAGTTACAGCTGGACAGGCTGCTTTTCCCTTTAAGTCCCAAACCATTTCTCTCAATTTAAAAACCCTGCTCTCTATTCCTTGCAATGACTAAAGTGGCTTATACATAAATGATGTGGTTATAAATCAATCTGACAGGCTTTTAGAAATAAGTACCCACATAAATAATTTAGGATATTTGAGTAATATTTCTGCCAGGTTTTCTCTCCCGACCAAGCCTTTTCTTTTACACCATCTTTATAAAATGTGAAACCAGTTGTCCAGAGTGGATTGTTCAGTTTTGGGGTTTGTAACTGTAAGGTGTTACTGTTTCATATCTGTGAAAGAGCTTGTATGCCAAACAGATTGTTTCTCTTTTCCTTTGTTTCTACCCCTTGGTGCCATAAAACAGAGCACCTCTTACTACAAATACAGCTCATTGTTTATTGTTACAGCAACTTTCTTTATAACATCATTGAGAGATTATTTGTGCAGGAGTACCAGTTAATCCCTTTAATGAAACAATTTATATACCGAATTGTTTATTAATGCAAAGAAGTAATGCAAGAAATTAAGGAGGATTTATATTCTTAGAAAGCAAATGTATTTCAAATTTTGAATTGTTCATAAAGTGCTATTCATGCATTTTTAACTAATGAAACTTTGTGGACCCTTTGTAAGGCAAAAGTGACAATGGGTGCTGAATTTTAAAACGGTGAACAAAATAGTGTAGAAGACAAGTAATTTACACATAACGCTGCTATTAAGGAATGTTTGGAGGAGTAACCAGGAAAATATTAAAACTACAGTCTGAAACACAGTAACGCATGTTAAACTAACACATTCAGACAGGATTAGATTTGTAATTGCTGGGGAAATAGGATCCTAAAACAACTTTCAATAGATATGGTGATGTTTGATGAATTCATGACAAGTGTATAAAGGCTGATATAACCGAAAACTCAGCACAATAAATAAGGAGATGAGTTTCTTATCTTGTGTTCTAAAAATGCAGGAACTCACCAGATAGGCTTCATTTCAGATGTTGGATGTATTCAAATATTCTAATAGAAACACTCCCCCACAAATACACTATGTTATTCTGCTAAGCTTATATAAAGATAAGGAAGAAAGAGCTTTACACTGTGTTTATTAAAATGTTAATTAGTAAAAAGTGTAACCAGAATTAGTGTGTTCTGTTTCGTGCAGGTAGGGTGTCATCATCCTAGACATAGCAAAAGTAAACATAGTACTGCCTGATAAATGTAAGGGTTTTTGCTTTTGGAGCCTCATATATAGATTCCACTGAAATAAGTGGGACTGTCTGAAGTTATGTCAAATCTGAACTGTGCTGTAACCGAGGAGAAATTGTTACAGTGGTATTCATATGCCTTGAAAGCAAATATATTTAAACTACAGCAGATGGCTCAGGTTTTCTATATTATTTGTTTTTCTGTGCTGTTTCTGGGCTGGTTTTACTACAGAATGTAGACTGAATCAATACCAATGAGATGCATCAGAGGCCACCTGTAGTCTACAACAGACATCCAGTCTCATGACCTCCCCTGTGCATTTCACTGTTTAATCTATAAGACACTGAACATCTTTTTCTTCTGTTGAAGTTAACAGAACATTACCCTGCCTTTCATCAAGGTTGTTTGCCTACAGATATTATCGGAAGTCAAAACTGAAGAGTTATATTGTATGCAGTTTTTCCACAGCAATTTCGTAATCTATTTTCCACTCTTTTTAAACTGTGGTATAGCACAGGCTTGTCTTGATTAGGAACATCTGCCCCATTACTCTCAAAAGACTACACTTTGGCTCAGTGTTAGATAAAGCAGCCTTTGCGTAACGGTTTAATCAACGTATGAAATAGTTTGGTGTTCCCAGAGGAGAGAATACTCCACAGAAATAGAAAACTCTTAAAAGTTTTTTGTATGTTTTCTTAGAGCACTACAAACCTTAGGTTAAATATGTGGTGTTATCTTTAGTGCTTGCTAAATCACTCATTGCTACATGCATAGCTGTTTGCTCTTGGTGGGCTCACTGGAATTGCATTTATTGAAAGAATGTTAAAGATCTTTACCTAGCAAACCAAAGCTTCACTGTGAAGGAAACTTACCATATAGAGAAGGATGAGTTGCATGAAAAGCCCTCTGAAAGTTCACAGTCTGTGTTAAAGTCATATCTCAGACTGTGTTATGCTACAATTAATTTCTTGAAACAGCCATGTTCTAGCTAAGCATTTCCCAAGTTGTGGTACTTACACAATTCATGGTATGCAAACTATTTTGAAGTGATGCAAAACTGGCTGCCTCTACCTTACGTGTGAAGATAACTGGGAACTGACACTCCTAGCACAGGATTAAGTCACAGTGCATAGTTCAAAAGCCTAGTTTATCAAGACAGAGGGGAACTGATAGGAAAAGAGAGAACCAAAATCTCTTTTTCAGGTAATGGAGAGTAGAGTCGAAAGGTGTGTGAGGATGTGTTAATTTAGAAAATTAGAAGTTATGTGCATACTGTCAGGGAAGGTGAAGGTGTTGCTGGCATAAACTATAGCAGTAGTTGTACTTGAACAGATTAGATTCAGGATTATCTGTTCTAGGAGACTGGTTCATTTCCTACATAGAAATTTATGTATGCACACAGATTTTTCTCAGCAGCTGCTCAGTTCACTACCACCATACAGGTAAATACCTGCTTCTAGAGTGCTGTTGAAAATCAACATTTCATATGCTGTTTCCCAAAACAGACATTTTTTCTGGCTGCGTACCTAAATATGTTCAAATTTTAAGCTTTTGTGGTTTTGACATTTTTTTTAAAAAACAAGATAAAATGTGGTAGTGGTAAAAGCTATTAAGATTCTTTGTGTGTTCTAGTCTATTGAGGCAATGTTTTGGAGCACAGTGCAAAACCTATATACTTGTGTGTGATTTTTCTCAGTGATAAGAAAACTTTCTGAGAACATTGCCAGCTAAACTGAAAAGAATTCCCTATAAATAATAAACAACGGTCACAATCACAGAGGTAATAAATTATAATTCCTAGTTGTCTTTAAACTGATGATAAACTGCTTTTTTCATCCTGCATACAGGGCAAGTGTATTTGAACTTGAAATTTTAGTATTTCAAGATGGTTTGAAAATATGGTGGTTTTTTAACACCATTTTATGACTCAGGCAGTCTCCTAGCATTGTCCTTGCCCCAGAGGGTGTTTGAAGCCTTTTTTTGCACTCTAGTCAATAGCTTATAATCTATTTCAGTATTAATGTGTCATGGGAGCTAAAACATTGTGGGGAGAAGGGGTGGTGAGAAAACAATATTCTACTGAGAAGTGGAAGGACCTTGCTTTCCCTAGCTCCTGGCTCTAGTTTTGAGGTAGATTTATAACTCCATTTGCAGAATTAACTTTTCTCTCTTCTGAACACCTACTCTAATAATTTTGAAATTGAAGTTGTTCTGTCACTTTGAAATGCTCTGACAATTGCTTTGAGACACAGGGCTTTGCTGTGCAGCTTTTCACCGACTGAAGAAAAAAAAAAAAAAGAGACCACATTGCTCTAATAGAATGTTTGGTTTAAACCAGGATCACAGCTGAAGCAAAGTGTTCCTACAGGCAAAGCCTGGAACTAAACTGGCATCATCCGTCTCCTTCACACAAACTGTCAAGTAATATGTAATTTGAATACAAACCACTGTTGTGTTTTTAGACTGTTTATTGCAAAGAAATATATTGCTCGTATTCTCTAGCAGCATCTGATCTGTTGGATTAAAACCATACCATGTGAAGCTGTTTTCAGCAGAATTCTGCACTCCCTTGTTCTCATTCAGAATCAATTCCCATATCTTATTCAGAGCTTCATTAAGGGTGTCTCTCTTTAGAGATTGTAGACTGATAAAGGTGCACACCATATAAAAACTTAAAGGATCTAGTACAGATTTCAGTTAAAGCAATTTTTCATCAAAACGCCCCCCACCTACTGTGCAGAATGATTTGTGGCAAACTGGTAATAGGGTTATGTAGGCAAGTGCACATGTTTTGTGCATTTTTTTTTCACAAGGGCTTTATAATGATCAAGATCTGATTTAGGCTGCTTAAAGTGAAAGAAAAAAAAAAAGTAGCATTGTTCAAACTTTGATTCCCTCTGCCACTCACCACACATACTAATCTTTTCTTTCTAATGGTGTTCCTCCCTTTGCTTAACAGGGGAAATAGCCTGCTTAAATCACAAGTGTTTCTGCTGGTAATATTAATTTCTGTTTGTTCTCTTCCAAAACTAAATGTGTTTACCACAACTTGCGGCTAACTAATGATTGAAATACATTAAAATGTATAAACACAGTACAATTATACAACTTCCAGACAGAAGATTAATAATTATAGCCAAGCAAAATTAAGGATAATTATAGCCAACCAAACTTTAAGGACAATTTTAGCTACACCTTGGCATAATTACCAGTGCTCATACTTGCCAAGGAAACAACTAGTATCCTTTTTCTGAAAATTGTTTGCCAAGTTCTCAGTAAACTGTGGCTTCCTTGTTTAGAGACTAGAAAAACAACTTGTTTTAGAAAGTGCTGAACCTGGAGTACATTAGCAAAGCGTAATGCTAATCAGGTTCCAACTGATTGTCAAATAATGCTACCTACTGAGGATTTTAGACTTTCTCAAAACTTTTTGATGTCTCCAGCTGCTTTGTATGTATACTGATTTGTCTAATATTTGTATTGCAGTCGTAGTGATAGACTACCAGTTGTAGTCAGCACTTGTGGAAGTACAAAAAAAAGATCGACTCTATGGGCTTATGGAGAAGCGCTGCTGCAGCTCTTTTCCACGCCTGTTCTGTAAACTCTCAGCAAGACCACTTCTGCAGCAGTGGGGAGTGGTAATATAGTACTGGGCAGTTGTTGGATACTGGCTTGGTAAAAGGGTGCCATCTACTGAATTATCTGTACAACTTCTTAAAATTCTTACAGGTTCTCTATGAACTCTGTGTAATATATATGATACCATCGTAACACAAGACAGCATAATTACAGTCAAAGCAATCTAAAATAAAGACTGACAAGTCAGGGTATAGACAAGTAAAATTTCTTAGAAAGTTGCCTCTTCCTTTTATCAGAGCCTAAGTATTCATGGATATTGGAAGTGATCTAGGAAGACAGTGCTGAAAAATCCAGAAGAGGGAATTATTTGCTCTTCCTTACCTAGAATGGTACAATGCATTCACATTTACCTAAAAGAGTAAAAAAAAAGAATTTGTTACCAGTTTATTAGGTTAATTTTTTTGTTCTAGTNCTCGCCTTTGCTGTTTTTATGGATGGAAGACCAGAACAGTTCCTATGCTTCTAGACTGAAACTAGACATTTCTGCTTACACAGTATAATTTATTTAAGAAAAGTTTTGACTGTTCTGAAACAACATCAGAAAACAAATTTCCAGTTGTGGCTGCAGCAGTTCCACAGAGTGAGAAGTATAATAATACTGTAACATCCAACACATCTGTGACAAAATATTGTTATATTCACTGGGCAGTGGACTTCAACACCTTTTTAACATGTCTTCATACAAACTGTTAGTTCTGTTATCTTCAGTGTTTATATTTTCTCTTATCTTTAGAAATGCCTGAAAGTCAAGGAAAAGACAATGAAAGCCACATCAGCAGCAGTAGTTCCAGCACTAGCAATTCAGTTGCTTGCTTCGGACAGGTCAGTTCCTTTTGCCTGACAGGGAAACAGAAGTTTTATGCTCACGCATCTGGAAATCTGCTCTGCAAATTTGCTCATTTTAAAGTTGGATACAGTAAGGCTGGAGTCATATCCATTACCCTAGCTATGCTATATGTAATTGTACATTTTGTTTTCCTCCATGATAGCCTTGGCATGCCTCAAATTATAATAAATTGCTCTGGACTCTTCACAAAAGGTTTTTAATTTTGTTCCTTAAAAATGGGGCTCATTTTATTCTCTCTTATTCCCAGATGGGCTGGATCATGTTTACAGACATTCTCAGTACTGGTTCAGGAAAGTGAACTACTTTCACTCAGCTATTAAAAAAATTTTTTTTTTTAATTAAAAATTTATAAAAAGGCAAACTGTAGCTGGACTGAACAGATCTTTTGGTAATGAATTATCTTCTCCATGATAGGCATTTATACATAGTTGGTGAATATGGCGTAGGTATGTGCACTCCCCCTTTTTCCTTATGACTTTTGGTTACAGGCTTGCATTCTAGAGTGAGAAAAAGACAAAGTTATTAATTTAAGCTTAAATAGAACCAAATACAAATTAGAGAGGTTTGGCAAGCATTGGGACTTATATGGCACACACTCCACTGAATTCTGTGTTCTGCTGAACAATAGGGCAGCCAATACATGCATACACAACATTTATGATTTAGGTGGTGAAATCTCTGTTCTGTCCCACACCAGAGCATAGCAACACAAGCTTTTTAATGCATGAATCCTTCAACATGCATTTAGGCTTCTCAAACCTTTACAGATCTTAAATTGTTTTTCTACTAAGACAAGGAGCAAAAGTTCCCACAATTCAGGCTTCCAGTGATGCTGGAGTTGTCCAAAGGACCTTCCCCGCAAACTTCCCTGTGAAATTTGCTAAACACTCCTCAAGAAATTCCTATTTTGACTGCTTGCCTGAGCTGCTACCCTGCCTGCTCAGATAGCATACGGTGGCAGAGTAAGGTTAAACTGTGGTTTTGTTGGAGTTTTTAAATATGCTTTTATTGTTGGTCACAGAGATGTTATGTTTTATTTTTGAGAGGTAAAATATAAGCTTAAGTGTGTGTTCCTGGCAACCTTGGCCAGGTCTATGAATGCATTAAGATTTCAATAGGATACTAATAGGCCAGGCTTATCTCAGTTTTTCTAACGTAAGTGATGGTTATGAGAAATGAAAAATAATTGCTACAACTCAATAATTCATGCTTGCATACAGATACTTCAAGCGTAAGAGAAAAAAAACAATATAACGCACAAATGTAATACACATACATACACACACACACTCTGAGGTCTTTCCTTTTCTGTTACATCCTGTTTATAAAAAAGGATCATAAAATGGGATAAAGAAGTGATATTGGGAGAAGAGAGGGAGCTAAAATAGGGAAAGTGTGAAGATTTGTCTTACCTTGTTTTTGTCAAGTATCAATACACAGCAAGTGAATATCAAGCTATCCAGGATGCTCTTCGTCAGAGACTGGGTCCAGAATATATCAGCAGTCGGCAAGCTGGAGGAGGACAAAAGGTATGAATAAACATGCACAGATGTTTCAACTCACATCTTTTTCCAGGAAAACTAGGGTAAAAAAGTTTACAATAATCCCTATTTTTTTAAAGTTAATGTCCCACTAGTAGTTTAATATGCAGATATGAAAGCAAAGTCAGCATAGCATAAATTTGATCTTTTACTGAGCCATGGGTTCCTTTTACAGTTTAAAAAAAGACCTAACTTTTCAGTAGTTCATCCTTTACAAGGGAATATTTATCTACTTGTGGAACATTGAGATTTTTTTCTTTTTTTTCCCCCCAGAACCAAAATAGACGAAGCATTATATAAGATTGGCTGCATTTTACCCTCTTTAGTGCCTGCTAGCTCTGCCTTCCCTTGATTAAGTCATATTTGTTGTCTTATTAACCACCCATCACAGTTGCAGGAAGAAGGTGAAGCTAAAGCTGCACCGTCATCCTTTTATTTACATTATCTGAAGCTTGAACTTAGCTGTGTTTCCTCAGTGTAAGAGGATGTGTGTGATCCCTCTTTAAAATAAAGCATGTATATGTGTGCGCACATGCATATGTATTTTTATATATATTTATGTATATATGCTTCTCTTTTCAGGTCTGTTACATTGAGGGTCACAGGGTAGTCAGTCTGGCCAATGAGATGTTTGGCTTCAATGGCTGGGCTCATTCAGTCACTCAGCAGAATGTTGGTAAGTATCTCTTGAGGATAAAGAAGTCTTTCTTCTTGTTTCACTGTGAGGCCCTGAAGGAAAAGTCTCTCAGATGTTGACCAGGGTATCTATCCTAGAACTTGATCACTTCAAAGAACCTGGGGAGANTATTCTCATAATCTTAAGGGACCCGTCTTTTTCTGCAGATTCCTCTTCTAGACGATACCTGTTTCTGAGATTTTTTTTACAGTAGAAAGCTTTGGAAAAATTATTCTAGTAAATAGCATTCAGGTGTTTAAAGCTTAAGCTTCTTCAATCTCAGTAGCTGAAATAGTACCTACCAGAGGAGTATTGTCCTTGCTTACAGATCTGCTATGCTTAGATGCAAGACTGGTTGTTGAAGTAGCTCAACAAAGCTGCATAAATGTACCTCCTTCCTCCCCCTTGCCTTCATAAATCTTTTCATACTTCAGGCTGGTAGATTCTAGATATAAAACAAGTTACATCATAGGTTTCTGTCTATTTTGTACCACTTTTTTTTTTCCCCTTTTCAGTCAAGAAAGGACTGACGTCCTTCAAACTTCTATCTTTTTCAAATAATGCCATAACAACTCATTCCTTAGCAATTCAGACACAGGATTCCATTACATTTCCTTTTAAATTCCTGCATAGAGAAAGGGTTTGCACCTCCAGCAGGTTTACAAAACAGTTGAACAAATAGATCAGATGAGTACAGAAGAACTTTTGGACCCCAGAATACAGTTGCTTGAATGTCAAAGTATTTCACTTCAGGCATGTGTCATGTTTCTATCAGACTTGCAAGACTGCTAACTAGAGTGCCCTATGTATATTATATAACATTTGGTGTAAAATAAGGTAGATTAGAGATTCTGGATTGAGAGTTGTATTGCAACCTGTTAAGCTCTTTAGGCACTCTGACCTGGATAAAACTTTGTGCAACATTTCACAAACTGGAGACTTCTAGTATATAATAGGATAGAAATTGCTTTTATAGACAACAGAGTTTCTTTCCATTGCTGGTTTTATAAATTAATACTTGACAATTTTTCTTCCAGATGAAAAAATTGTTATGCTTTGAAAATTTAGGATATGTAGCTGGATGAGAAGTAATGTTTACAACTCTTTTTTCCTTCATATGTTTAAGTTTACACATGTAGTAGCAGGGTGTGAGTGTTTGGCGAGTCAGCCGCTGATAACCAGAAAGTATCACGTAACATGACCAGAGCATATATGCAAATCAGC